>MU224511.1:1253577-1316199 GCA_018584345.1 Thuja plicata
ATTTCAATCTTGGCGCCAAAATGGAAATGGGCCCAACCCTTTAAACTTTTATTTTATTGTATTTATAAATACAATAGCTCGAAATATATTAAGTTAAATTAAAGATATAACTTAATAATTTAACTCATGATTATTTATTTAAGTTTCCTAATTAAATAAATAATCAATTCATAAATAATATTTAATTCTCCAATATATATATATTTATTTAATAATCCAAATTAAATAAATAATTAATCCATATTATTTAATTCCCACTTAAATAATAAATTATTTATTTAACTCTCCAATTAAATAAATAATTAATCCATTAATTAATTTTCCTTAATTTTATTATTTTAATTTTCCTAATTAAAATAATGTGAGCTAGAATTCAATCTAGCTACTAAACATTAACACATATTGGGTTATATTTTTCCTTGTCTTCTCGCTTGGGCAGAAACGTCTTTCTATCTCATCACTTAGGGTACATATTGGGTTATAAAAGATCTATCACTTAGGGTACATATTGGGTTATATTTTTCCTTGTCTTCTCGCTTGGGCGGCAACGTTTTTCTATCTCATCCATTTCTCCTTTCAAGGGATCCATTATCTCTTTTCTGATCATCTCTTTTATATTGCAATGTCCTCCCATGTGCGGACTTGTTTTTTTAGGATCTTTCTCCTTATTGAGATTGATATCCTCCCTACAATTTCTTCCTTGCTTGTAAATGCATATCTTGTATAATTGGATTGACCACTAAGTCAACATAATGTGTCATCCCTCTTCCCCCTTCTCTGTCTCATCTCTTCATGGATTGATATTATTTCATGATGGTAGATCCGTTTTGGTATGAGATACTTTTTTTCACTCAAGATACTTACATCTCTGGTTTAACAATCTCTTTAATGCCTCAAAGGGCATGCCTATCCCAAAATAGTCTTCCATGTCGTTTACATCATTCATCTCTCCCCTTGATGAGTTGCTTAATTTATAATGTAATATCCTTTCTAGAGTAAATATATTTGTTTTACATTAGGAGATTTCTCTGGTTCACAACTTATTTTGCTTAGCATTGCATATCTATTATGAAGTAACTATCATTAGGGATGCATCACATATTTTATCTTGCCTTAACAGTTAGGGAGCAATGTTTCCTTTTGTTTTCTTATCTCTTTTCTAAGGATCTACTTTCCTTAGCATAGTGGCATGTGTTTATAATGTGACACTTTTAGACCAGGGACCCTACCGCTTCAAAAAAAAAGTAAAAATATTTTAAAGAATAACACTTTTTTGAAAAGAATTTTTTTTAATTTTTTTTTAAAATCTAATAAAGGCATGCATTTTTTTAAATTACCTTTTTTTCTCGGCATGCATGCCAAAAAGGCCTTTAGGCAAAAAAAATTCTCCTTAGAATGCAACCGTGTCCAAATTGGATGTGTCATATATGGAATTAAGGGGTTTTGGGCCTTTTGAGCGCAACCGTGAGGTCAATTTGTGCTCAAAGAGCTCTGAAAAAATCTCACCCCCATATCCACACACACAAAAAAAAAACTTGAAACCCTCGGAGCTCCAAAAATTCTTTAAAAACTTAGGAACGGGCTGCAACAACAAGGCTCTAATACCATATTAGAATTCATAGAATTCTATCACCAAGATCCATTGTATGCAAAAACCTGTAACAAAAGCAAAGAATGGAGACACACCAAAGAATGATCTGAAAGATGAAATATTCATTCAGAGAGGGAATACAATAAAGTACAATACAATCAACCTTATAAAGGTGATCAAGATCCTAAAAGAAAGGGAAACTCTAGGTTGCATGTTAGTAATTAATAAAAAAATTAATTATTAAATGCCTAAAGTTTAGCTTAAGTAAACTAGAGATAATAAGTGACTTAACAATTAAATCAAAATAATTTAATTAATAAGTGAAATAACTTATTACTCTAACATAGAATATTTCAAAAATACACTTTGTTCAAATTTTTAACAAAATCTAAAAAAAATTGTTATCTCTTTCTTCTAATTTGTATGTATCATTACTACCACCATAAAATAAGGTGGTTGTTGCTATGACATATTCAATTTCTACAAAAGCATGATCTGTCAAATCATACTTGTACAAACGTTGCCCCTTTATTTGATTTTACCAACATAACTAAAGCTCGATGCCTTCTAGCCTATCCAAAAGGCCAATGCCATTATGGTAATCAAACACCCTATTACCATCCTTCCTTTGCATTCTCTGAACCCTTCTGATGTACCAGGTTCCACAAGAAATACCTTGTCTTATACTTTGACAAATACCTATTCTTTTAAAACGTTCAGTGGGAGGTATTGAATTCCTCTCAAACAACACCCCACAATTTGATCCACTACCAAAGCTAATTGAAACACCATTTTGTGGGGCCCTCTCATCTTGCCTAAAGTAGACCCCATTCCTCACTTTAGTGAACCTATCTTCGAAAAATGTCAGATTTCCATTAAACTAACTAACCAAACAAGTTTTGAACATATCCTTACCATCAAGGTCTACCACTTGTTTTATAGTTTTATTTACATTTTTTTTAATGGAGTCTAAAATTTCATCCAAATCATGCCTCCACTCACTTTCCATTATTTGCAATTCACCATGATTGTGTACCACTGAAGACATATATTGGAATATAGAGTTGGAATGAGTTGGTGGAGAGTCATGTCAACGACTTCATCTAGATCTTGGAATGTTGAATAATTTTGGTCCCCTGTCCATGGTTTAACCCACCAAGAAGATTGTGTGGAATTTTCTGGTCGCATGCAAAGAGTTGATAAATTGTCTTGTGCATCCTTCAATCCTATCTTGAGGGATTCTATAATTTTATCATTTGTAGATATTGTACCATATTCTGATAATATGTTAACATTTTATATCCTTTATTGGTGCAATCTACAAACACTTTCTTTCTTCTTATGAGATTTATTAAGATGAACCCCTTGGGGATTTGATTCTTCTTCTGGAACTCTATTAAGGGTTCCAACAACATGAAGCAAGTCAATGAAATCATAGGCCTTTTTTTTCTCCAAATATCCCACCAAGTTTTCTAAAGAAGTTCTCACACACATTCGACCCAGTCAAGTGCAAAACACATGGCAAGTGAGAGTATTGATCTCGAAACAATCTCAACAACAAAACTACAAAATGACAAGACATTTTGATATCTTGATATGCCTCTCTGTTGATCAAATCTATGTTGACATTAGTAGGTTCTTTTCATAGCTAATTTTACCATAATGTGAAGAAATCATGGGCTCGTGAAGCATCTCACAATCTTTCCCAAAGAGTCAAACTTTGAGACATAAAGATGTCAATGCAGTTAGAAAAAATCATTAGATATGTCTATGTGCCTAGTGTCCTATCTACCCTTCCACTAGATGCACTTAAACATGCCTTTAAGCAATGCGCTATGCTGAACCCTAATTTTGTCAATCTATCCTCTCAATATATTCACTTTTAAGCTTGTGATCATCCACTTTAAAAGTGTTATAAACCATCCTAACATGATTAAAACTTATCAACTCTTCTCCTAAAATCAAATCTCCCTGACCGCTAAATAAAGGAGTCACTAGATATTTGTCGTTGTGGATGTAGTCCTGTTCATTCAATCTTGTTATCTGAGGAATGACCAACAATAGGTCCCAAATTATTTTCCATGTGTCTCTTCAAAAAAAATTCCATTTTTCCCATTGTCGGCGAACAAAATTTGCATCGAACCTATTGCATGTTGGATGAGCAACCAAAACCAAATGAGGAAGCTTTTCATGTAAAGGGTTTGCAATAATAACACGTGCATAGTGACCAATAACATTACTCTTGAAAGAATCTATTATGATATCATAACCTAAAACTCCCTCGCCAACTATCACCAAGAAATGTGATTGACATTGATGTTCTTCTTTACTACAACAAAAACCAACCAATGTATCACTTTTTTCTACCCACCTAACATACTTTTTCACAACAGTTTCATCTTTAGGGAGGTACACGACAATTGGGCCATCTATACCATGTTTGATTTTATAAGAAGCATACACTTTTCCTATTGCCTCAAAAATGTAGTCGTGCTCCTCGGGATGTATGCCAATGACTTTCTGACTTGCCTCAAAGTTGAAGAAATTGAAGGAGCATCTAGATACAAACTAATAAAGCTATGTAATTTAGGACCTCCTCATAACTTGATCATCTCATAAAGGGATTTAGTCGATGTACTATACGTTCTCCCTACCTTAAGATGCATCAGGTTGTGAAAGATATCCTTGACAAAATCCCAAACTACATCTTTACCTTGAAATTTTCCTTCTCTATGTGCCTCACACACATCCTTGCAAAACCTAAAGACATCCTTCCTTTATGTTGATTCAAACAACTTCTCCTTTATGGATCTCATTCTGATAGAGTGTATAACAACCTTTGTGTTTTGCCACCATAGAGCATGCATTGTTGATCTTTGGATAGCATTTGAAACCCTACCCGTTATTCTGAGTTCATTACGAGTCAAATAGTCTAGTCTTCTCCCTCTCTCTATTTCCCTCCCATGTCTTTTAGTGGCACACCTTGATTCCCAATGTAAACACATCCTAAAGGCATCACATTTTGAAATCATCTTACAAAAGTTGCATGTTAATGATTCAAATGGGATCCTCGTCTTAGAATCCCTCTTGCAATGATTATGCTTATATATGCCATCAATACGATATTCATTACCCTCATAACATAGAATCATCTTGGTATGCTTCTCTATGACCCATAATTTTCCATCATGTTTATCATCCATTAGGACCTTTGTGTCTAATCTCTCCCCATTTCTATTTATATAGGAATACCTATACCCCCAACATTACAACATCAATGACGATGAATGACCTTAAATAATATGATAAAACAAATAATGTACACATTCCAAAAAACCATACTCAAAATAAATTTAAACTTATCTAGTTGACACACCTGAACTAGAAGGATCTGCACTTGTAGAACCCCTATGTAGTACATATGGTGATGATGGGGCCAAGAACCTTGTCAAAATTTGTTGGACCTTTTCATTGGTAGGCTTCTTTGGTCTCTCGATTGTGCCAATCCTTAAAGAAATTGTATCATGTGAAGCCTCATCTGTAGTAGTGGCATGCTTATTTTATTTCATGTGTTCATTTACAGAACTACAATATTACCACTTGATGGCACCAAAAAACACCATTTATGGCATCGTGTACATTCATCTCTTATTTTTTTCTTATCCTCATAGCCTGTAAGTGTTGCTTCCACCACCTTGAACAAATAAGGCTCTTGTGTCTTATTGAAATCATCTAGAAGTTCAATTTCTTGACCAATCTCAAATTGATCTCTAATAGCCGTTGTCTACTTTTCTATGCTACTTGAATGATCTTCACCATTTTGCTTCCATAAAATGTGATGTCGATGGGACATTGTTTTCATATGATTGTTTCTAAAGCTATGAATTGTTTGAGCTTCCATGGGTACCTCCCTTGTTCCATAATCAATGTCACAACTTTCACAATGGATCTTTATTTTAGGTTCTCCCTTTTCTAATTATACTTTGACAATAAGTTTCTCTTGAACAAATTCTTCCATTTAACTATTCACTCTCTGATTTGAAGATACCGGTACATTAGGATAAACCACTATGATTTATTCCAGCAACTCAGATCCATCTTCAACTATTGGGTGTTTATGCATACCTTCCTCCACAATCTCTCTATTGTTTTAATGGTTTGGTCTACTTTCCACCATATTTGATTCTAGTGTTCCAACATCCACTGTCATACTTCCTCTTAATGCCTATAAGTTGTGTTGTAGTTTTCCTTTTTTGTTCTTGCTTTATATTTTAAGGATACCCAAGGCCACTAATAAAATCAAATGGGTATTCAATGAGTTCATCATCCATAATTTCATGACAGATGTCAGCAAGTGTACAACCTTTTTGAAAAATGATTGTGCCAACAACGTAATTTTCTTCACCAGTGACAATTACATATTCCATATTCACCATTGGATCCATCTGCATTTGAATCCACATGTACCTATCATTTGGCTAAGTAATGGATAAAAATATAATAAAAAATTCAAACCACATGTACCTATCACATTCATTTCTCAAATTTATACATTCAGGTCCAATACAAAGAAAGCTAAATTTACACATTCAGGTCCAATACAAGGAAAAAAATATTTACACATTCAGGTCATAGCAATAATAGATAAAGTTGAGAAAGAAGTGGTCAGTGATAAGCCTAAAGTATGGCCTAAACTAGTGAAGATAATCGAGGAAAACATAGAAGTACTCCCTTACAGAGAATGTGAGGGTCTAGGTTAAAGAATGACAGAAAGGACTATTTGGGGAAGGGAAATAGTACTATTCTCTGAAAAATTGGGAAAGCTCCCATATGCTATAGTGGGTTCCCCTCCACATATCTAGTGCTCTAGAATTGCTGAGCATAGTTATATGAACTAGACACATTCAAATATGTTTTCAAACTAAGATGTTATTTATAATAGATATATTCCTATTACGATTGGAGAGTAAATAGATGATGCTAATATTTGTTTTGAATGTTTTTGGGAAGGAGGAGATTCAAATTTACTTGATTATAGAGGAGATAACAGAGGGTTTTTGTCTATAAAAGGAGTAGGGAATGCAAAGTTTTATATCGAATAGCAACAATTTATTGCGAGTTTATTAAGGGAGAAGTATGGCATGACGAGTTCACTTCGGTATATATTGTAGCTATGGGGAGAACAACATTGATGATCAGCAGAGAATACTATTCAAGCTCCAAGATGAATCCCTATTGCCTATGATCAAGAAGGTTATTGGGCCAATTTCATCCAGTCACGGCCATAATGGAGTCTTATTAGAAAGATTCCTTACCGCGGTGGTTGAAGCCTTTGGAGCATGCTACTAGGCTTCAAGGATGACAGATGCATTATTGTATGATGAGTATAAACATGCTGTTGCAGTGGCTGTGATGCAAATAAAAATAGACTGTAAAAAGCCTTTATTGTTGGAGTTTTTGATGTTGGAGTTGTGGCTAAGAAGAAGAAAGTTTCTCAAGATCTGACTTTGTTTTGTGAAGGACTGGCCAATCTGGACATTACTCTGTTTGCAAAATTTGTGGCAAACAATGGTGATCTTCTCTCTACCTCTCAGCTTGAGAGGATCAATGTATTGGTTGATGGTTACCTTACCATAGCCAAATGGATGTACTAGATAATCAACTTGTAAGAAAGCTACCCCCTTTGGTAGTTATCTATAAAACTAAATAAATAGTTACCCAAATGCTCATCAACAATGGATAGTCTTCCTTCTAAAACCCCTTTGAATGTATTAAAATAGTAAAAATAGTCCATGATCCATGTGGAGAAGATAATGTATAGCATAAGAGTCATCTTATATTGCATAAGGAAACAAGTTACATATGAAAATGAGTCTTCTACAGACTCTATCAGGGTATACATATAAAAATGAGTTGAATGATATGAAACACTCGGGTTTAGAGCTTTGATCTAAAAATGACTGTTACAACAATCTAAGATTTGAAAACTAGAAGTGGAAAAGGAACGGATATAATATTGTGCACCTATGATTTAAATTTGTGTTAGCTCTAGAAAATGTAAATGGATTGAAGTTGGAGGTCCTTCCACTCCGCTATTGGTTCCCGTGTGTTTTCAAAATTTGGAAAATCAAAATGATTGATCCAACTCGTTGCTTAGCCATTTCCTGGGAAATTTGTTTTAAAATTTCTGATTGTCAATGATCCGTCTTGCTACTTCTTACATTCTTCTGGATATTTTTGAATAAAAACTACCTCTGAATATATTATTCGTCTATCAAATTTTTGAAGCCCCAGTGTCCCTACTATATTGCCAACTTATTACATCAGAGTTTTGGGATATAATATCTCCCAATATGAACGCACATGATATGATATTGCCTAGCTAGTGAAGACCCTGTGCTAGCAAGTTATGCTAGGTGATCCATGGGAGGAGAAGAGAGAAAGGGAGATGAGTAGAAAGGATAGAAAGTTGTGTTATGCTAGTCCCACTCATCTGAGAGAGAGAGAGAGAGAGAGAGAGAGAGAGAGAGAGAGAGAGAGAGTTGATGGCCTAGAAATATTGTTATATTAGTCAATTCTACCTTTAAAAATTTGTGCACAAAGGCAAATTTGAAAATGTTTTGCGCTCAAGGGCAACTTATTAAAAATATTTTTCACATAGGGGTGGCTTAAAAATATTTTGCGCACAAGGGTGGCTTAAAAATGTTTTGCGCACAAGGGCAACTTAAAAATGTTTTGCGCATAGGGGAGGCTTAGGGACCAGTCTTTTGGACTGCAAGACATCTACCTTCATAAGGAAAGGGAACAAGGATACCTACTTCCAACAACAAGGAGATATTCTTAAAATAACAATGTATGCCATAAACCTAGCAAAGAGGTATGGCTCTTGTGAGCTAAGAAAATAGATAATTGTGAAAGGATATTCTGCTTGTGGAAAGATACCCTTGAAAGGAAGAGATCTTGGATGCAAGACATCTACCTTCAAGAGGAGTTCTCGAACAAAGATAACGTCTTCGGGACAGAGAGGGGAAGAGAACAAGAATGTACCCTTTTAGCCCCCTACTACTAGGTGAAAAAGGGATTCTTAATGAAGGATAACGTACTTTTAAATAAAAAGTAAGGGAATTTGTTTATGATGACAATAGTTTTACAAATAAAGAAGAGGTTGTGATCAAGGATGCATACCTCTTGCATAAGAGAGAATCCTGAATCAAAACGAACAATTATTTATAGGAAAAGAATGTCACATTGTAAACACATGCCACTATGCTAAGGAAAGTAGATCCTTAGAAAAGAGATAAGAAAACAAAAAGAAACCTTTCTCCCTAAGTGTTAAGGCAAGATAAAATATGTGATGCATCCCTAATGATAGTTACTTCATAATAGATGTACAATGCTAAGAAAAATAAGTTGTAAACCAAATAAATATCTTAATGTAAATCAAATATATTTACTCTAGAAAGGACATTACATTATAAAGTAAGAATGTCATCAAGGAGAGAGATGAATGATATAACTGACACGAAAGATTATTTTGGGATAGACATGCCCTTTGAGGCATGAAAGAGATTGTTAAAGCAGAGATGTAAGTATCTTGTGTGAAAAAAAGTATCTCATACCAAAAAGGATCTACCATCATGAAATAATATGAATCCATGAAGAAATGACAAAGAAGGGGAAAGAGGGATGACACATTATGTCAACTTAGTGATCAATCCAATTATACAAGATATGCACTTACAAGCAAGGATGAAATTGTAGGGAGGATATCAAGCTTAATAAGGAGAAAGATCCTAAAAAATAAGTTCGCACATGGGAGGACATCACAATATAAAAGAGATAATCAGAAAAGAGATAATGGATCCCTTGAAAGGAGACATAGATGAGATAGAAAGACGTTTCCACCCAAGCAAGAAGACAAGGAAAAATATAACTGAATATGTACCCTAAGTGATAGATCCTTTATAATAGACATGCACTTTCAAGCAAGCATAAGGTTGGAACACAGGATGTAAATCTCTTGAGAGAAGGAAGATCCTTGCATAAAACAAGAAATTCAGGCAAAAAAGGACATCATACCATAAAAGAAATAATTCCAAAAAGGATATTGGATGTACTGGAAAGGAAGAGAGAAAGAGGAAAGATGATCAAACATACACACCTTCCCTATTGCTAGGTGAGGGGATACATGACAAAGGACGACATATTATGCACTTTCATGAAAGAATAAGGTTGCAACTTGGGATGTCAATCTCCTGAAAAAGAGAATATCCTTATATAAAACAAAAAAATGCATGCAAGAAAGGATGTCAAATTATAAAAGAAATGAGTCAACAAAGGGAGAAAAATGGGTCCTTGAGATAAATAGGAGAGTGAAATAGTTCCCTTGCCCCCCCCCCAAGTGAGGAGACAAGGGATAAAGACTATTATGTTGCTCACAAAGTATGATTGCACCTAAAATTGCATCACCATAAATTACAATGAGCCTACACAGGTTAAGCTAGCAATGCCACATAGTGAGGAGCAACATAATAGGAGCATACATGTTATTTAGAATGATCATGACATGTCATTTTGAATCACGCCACAATAAATTAAATCTTGAATTTTACACATGAAATCATAACATTCATTAGGCAAGTATCACCATGAATTCAATAATACAGACAAATGGAAGAATTGTATTTCTCATGTTTGTTATTTTTCATTTATTTTTCAAAGGAAGAGTAATTAAGTTGACTTTAAGAATCTCACACAAAATATTCTCTTGTTGTGATGAAAAATTAGGAGAGGGGCTTATAGATTGATTGGACACATGAGAAAGTTGGAAATGTAGAGTTTCTTTTGCAAAATGTAATGTACATTTCTCATTCTTTTCAATGCTTTGTTGCACACATCCTATACCATGTCCATTAGGAAGGTTTGTTGTATCAAAAAAGTAAGGGTCTCTTTTAGGAGGAGTGGGGTTGAAGTTTAAAGAGGCCCAATCAATATCCATACATGTGTGTGAATAATGGATTTTGTTTTTGTTATTGGAAGTTGGTGTAAAGTCTAAAGTTCCCCAATCATCATCTTGAATAGTTGATGGCTTACCTATTTGTATTGGAGGAAGAATTGAAGAAGGAAATGAAGATTGAATAGGGTTGACTTGATTAGGATCCTTATTTTCCAAGGTTGGATTTGTAGAAGGAAAGACATCAAGGATATTATACTCTTCAGTATATGTGTATGGTACTGCATGATATTCGAGTTGAATAACATCTTTTACAACAATTGCTGGTTTTTTGAGAAGCATATTGAACGGTATTGGCTTGATTAGGTTATTTGTTCTCACAAGATTCATTAAGAAAATAGAGAGAGCATCAAAGCTATCATCCACTACTTCTAAGGTACTTTTAGGACAATGAGGGTCATTACTCATTAGTACTTCATCTCTAGAGGGAAGATGATTGAAATAGATAGGAGGGGAAGTTTCATTGAGAGAATTATCAATCGTATCAACCTTTTCTATCACAAAAGTATCCTCTTTCACAAAGATAGTCTCGTGGGGGAGGTACATATCATTCTCCAATGGTTCATCCCAAAGAGGAATATCATTGAGAGGATGCTTAAAAGTATGTTCTTGCATCAATATGTTCTCATGAGGGAGATAATCTTTGGGAGAGGAATCATTGATTAGTTCATAAAGGGGATTATTGTAAACCCCAAATCCTTGTATCACATTAATTAACTGTTGGAAAAAGGAGATTTTAGGAGGTGTAGAGGAAGATTTAGTAGAGATTAATTCATCGAGGGTTTCACCTAACATAACAAAATATTCACTACTATATGACTCATGAAGGTCCTCAACATCATGACTACTAAATGAGTCATCAAAAAACACGTGAATAAAGAAATCATACATGTTGGAAACAAGCTATGATTAAAGACAAATGAATTAATTTTTTTGTACTTTTCAAAATATGAAAGCAATGCAAAAAGAAAAAGACAACAATTTTTTGGTTCTTTTTATCATTTACTACTTCACACAAATAGTAGATCCTGGACTAAAAGAATGTATAAAAAGATAGATCTAAACACCAAATCACAATACTTTTGTTTTTTTAAGAATTGGAAAGCAAACACATGAAAGATCTAACTATCCTAAAACAAAAGGTATGATGCATGAAAGGGACAAGTTCACCAAAATGTATAATGGAGGTGAACCTAGATATCCAAATGCATAGATTGTAGCAATATGATGTAAATGCATACACAATAGATCTAGATATCTAAATGCATAGAAAGGGAATTTAACACCAAAATCAAAAGAGGAAATGTCATAAGTTGAGTTCACCAAAATGTACAATAGAAAATAGGATGGAATGTTATAGGGCTACTACATCCCAAGTCCTAGTATACATTGGAATACAAAACCACCACAAAGTAAATCCAATTAGCACAACCAAGAGAGAAAGGGTACTAATGCGAGATCTACACAACGTAGGGATTTTGATTCCATAATAAGGGCCCGTTTGTTTCCTGGAATACAACTGGAATTGGCATTATCTAATTCCAGATAATGCCAAATTCCATGTTTGGGTCCATGAATAAAAATGGGATTGGTATTGTGAAATTCTCATTTTGGGGCAAAATAGGAATATCATCTTCCACCTAAATAGGTGGAATTAGAATTTCAATTCCAATTCCAATTTTTACAAAAGCAAATTTAATATTTCGTGGGATTTGCAACTATAAAGATGTATATTATATTGCTATAAGGATGTATATACATACATGTGTGTATATATGCATGTGTGTATATACACATGTATGTGTATACACATGTGTATATATACACATGTGTGTGTATATACATGTGTATATGTGTATATATATATACACAAATGTGTGTATATGTATATACACACATGTGTGTATGTGTGTATATATACACATGTGTGTATATATACACACATGTATGGTGTGTGTATATGTGTGTATATATACACACATGTATGTGTGTATATATGTGTATATATACACATGTGTGTATATATACACATGTGTGTATATATACACAAATGTGTGTATATATACACAAATGTACATGGATACACACTTGTATGTGTATATGTATGGTGTGTATATATACACAAAATTTTGTATATGTGTATACACACGTGTGTATGTGTGTATACACACATGTGTGTATGTGTGTATACACACATGTGTGTGTATATGTGTATACATGGATACACACTTGTATGTGTATACACACACATGTGTGTATAAACACACGTGTGTATTATGTGTATATGTACACAAATGTGTGTATATGTGTGTATATGTACACAAATGTGTGTATATGTGTGTATGTGTGTGTATACACACATGTGTGTATGTGTGTATATGTGTATACACACATGTATACACATGTGTATATATATACACACATGTATACACATGTGTATATATATACACATGCATATATACACACATGTATGTATGTATATATACACATGTGTATACACACCATATTCAAAGAAATTAAAAAATAAAGAATTAAAATTCCTTATGCATCTTCTCATTCATCTTCCAGGTGAACCAAACGGGTCAGCCCATATTCTGGATTTCATTTTGAGGATAAGCATCTTCCTGGATTGCATGCATCTTCCTGAATTGACCATATCCAGGATATGGTATTCCAATACCCAAACGGGCTAGAAATGACTAGGAAATGAAATGTGAATAACAAGGATGATCTATGAAAGTGAGAGCAAGGAAAAACTGATAGGAACAAGTGCACCTGGAAACAAGATGGAGAAGGTAGGACTTTGAATTTGAATTTAACTGTCGCCGAAATCTCAGATTCTTTTGTAACTTTGTATCTAGAAGGCAAGGACCTGTATCTTTCTGCACCTGAAATATCATTGAAAAATGACAGGGACAAGTGAACTTTTTGGGAACAAGTCATTGATGAAAATTTTCAGGGGCCTGTAAATGCACCTGCACTGCCCAAATCTAGAATGTCAACTCCGCAACCTGTTTCTTGTAGGAGACAATTACTTCTTTGAATATGATCAAGTATGTTGATGCAATAACTTTGACTAAACACAAAAACCCAAAAGGAAATCATGCAAGATAAATCCTCATGAAATAGATGTTGTAATTCACCACAATGTTTGATTGTTGAAGAGAGAGAAGGATGAAGCTAGATGGATGAATGTAAATCTCCTTACTTGATTAAAAAACTCCCTTTCTTGGCCTCCAATGGGGGAAATAAGCTAGAAAGGAAACACCTTGATTGCATGAAGATGAAGATGTGAATGCTTGATGGCTCTTGATAGATTATTTGAACTTGAATGCTTGGATGCTTGATTGATGACTTGATAGCTTGCACTTGAATGATCTCTTATGTTATTGCTTGCACTTAGATGGATGATCATGTTATCTCCTATAATGTTATGCCAAATGAGGGGAGATGATTTCCTTTTATACTTAACTCCCTCCTTTCGGGATTTGAATTTTATCAAGGTTGACCACAAATCTGGATCTCCGAGGAAAATCCCGTCATCAGGCTCTGGGCAAAATTTGGGCCCAAAACTTGAGGGACTTGTCCCAGGCAAAATTAGCACAAATTTCACAGGGATGTTGGGGAAGGTGAAAAGAAGTGGGGGGAGAAAATGCAGGTTGTTGTGAAGTTAGAGGAGATCCCGAAAGCAGAAAATAAATGAATAGGTTCTAGGTGAGGAAGTGAATTATCAGATTGGATGGAAAATAGAAAATCATGCCAAGAATCGAGAGCCAACCTCGAGTTAAAGCAAGATTGAGGAAGGAAGGAGGACCCATATTTGAATTAGGTATGCATTTAAGTGCTATATGAGGTCCTACCATAGAAAACACACCAAAGTAGGCACAAAATGGTCCCAAAATGAGCACAAGTTAGGTGCTTACTTTTTAGGACGATACAAGCTCAAACAATCCTTCTCTTTATCTAGGTAATTTTTTTTAGAAATACATTACTTGCATGAAGGTTTTGTCTCATTTTCCTCTCATTTTTTATTTTGTTTTTTTAAATTATTCTTGATGCAAATACTTCTTTGTATTTATCATTTATAAATATATCTTATGACTAGTCATCTTTTGTTGCGTTTGTATTTCATATTATAAAGTCGTGTACGAGAAAACTAAATATTTTTGTGAGTTAATCAATACATTTTATAGAAACAATGTCACATCATATAGATGTCCATGTGTTACGTAGATCTTCTAGGCATTGAGCTCTAGATCTTGGATTGAATTTAGTTTTCTATTCTATTTATTGCTTTGGTACTCATTATTTAAATTTACTTTCCAGATTTAGTATTTATGTGTATTACTTATTTTCTCACTTAGTTCATACAAAATATTTCTTTTGAAACTAGGACATTCAAGAAAAATTTACACCTTGCTCCTTTCAAAACTATAAGATCAACAATATTTTGTCTCATATAATATAGAGAAAATAATTTAATCTAAAAAGATATAAGATTTTTTTATTATGATTCATTAATGAAGTAAGTTTCTTGATTGATACATACATAGTGTTGGGAATGTGAAATCTAATGATTACATGACTTTACATCTTCTCATCTCTTCATTTGATAGTTAGCCGATAGGCTATTTTGCATTGGCTTTTCACCAATACCTGTCTCACGTTTAAAACAACTAGCCTTTTTTTTTGTGGTTTTGCGTTGAACAATTTTTTGGTTAAGCAGTGGACAGAAGAAATTAACAGTGGTTTTGCGTTGAACAATTGTTTGGTCAAGCAGTGGACAAAAGAAATTAACAGTAATTTCCTTGCCGGTATCCAGCCTTCAACCACTAGATTCCATACACACGTAAGCCTATCTTTTCTTTGTCTAAAATATGCGTCCAATGTATGGTTGTAGATTTTCTAAGTAGTTTATCATTAAGTGTTTATTATAATTGTTGTATGTTTCAAATCCATAGTATAGAATTTGCAATTTGCATATTATTTTGCAATTTGTGTTGTCATCTTTGAAATGTTTTCTGCAGCACAATAAATAATCTTTGTCTACCCTTAACTGTTCATTATACAAAGCATAATTTGAAAACCCGATTTGGTTAAAAATCAACAACCCATAGTGGTTTCTTAGATACACGTCTCAGCAAACCAAAAAATAACATAAATACATAAAAATAAATTTATTTAGTGCATGATACATAAAATATGGATTTAGATAACACAAGACTATTTTCATTGTAGTAGCATTACTACAAACTGTGATTGACTTGGCAAGCCAAAAATATAAACAAAGTTCAATTCGTCAAGATTTTATTGGGAGAGTAATAACTGTTTAAATCTGGGGGAGAAATGTTGTTTTTTGGTATTTCATTCCAAATAAAGGGGATATTATTATATTTCTACTTTTCCTTCTGGCATATCTCAAAACAATTTATACATTCTGGACATATAAGCAAATTTTCCAAAACATTTTGTATGTACATTGTTAGTTTTCTAAATTGATTGGCTTTTATGTCTTCAATTTTACAATCATCAATGGTTGTGAAGGAATTCTTAGTGAGAGCAGGAACTGGAACGGAACTGGAACTGTTGACAGTTTTGAAATAAAATCAATATAGATGAAAAAAACATACACAATCTAAACTAGAAGTAACAAGCACTAACAATAACAATGATGGATTATAGAAAATTATTACAGTGGGTGGTGCAAAGCCAAAAACTCTACACCAACATCCTCACCTGCCTACGCTAAAATATGAGTGAAAAATCTATTAAAACAAATTGACTTTCTTTTCTATCATAGAGGCAAACAAAAAAAATTATATTAATGGTATTTCTCGCTCAAATACATGTTTGAACACGTATTCTAAAATTGCCACGTGAGCTCTTTTTTAAAGAGTGCCTTCTTCTATCATATCAATGCATCTATTTTAATTCCAAGTCTTGGGCGCCTTGTCCAATGGCACGTGAGTAGCAAGTTGAGCACATTTCTTCAAATACTTTAACCACAAAATAATAATAATAAAATAGATAGGAGAGTTAATAAAATAAGATATAATGTTACATACAAATTGCCATGAAATTTGGGGTCATGTTTGAGTGATACCGAACTTAGAACAAACACCAAAAAAACAAAAAAATTTCACATCCTCAAACACCTTTGTTTTGTTTCATCCTATGTTATTAATTCCCTAGTATTGCCTTGATGAGTCGATGCAAGTAAGATATCTTCAAGAAAAATTATACTTTCTCCATCGACTACCAAAAACAAGTATAAAAGGAAAAAGAAGTGGGTGAATTGTTACTTATCTATATTTATTAAATGTAACACGTTCTCCATACCTTGGATTGGCCCTCTAAGAAGTAAATAAGGTGACTGACGTTAGGGGAAAGGACCCAATAACCACACACCTTAACTTTGCACACCTACAGATTGTAAACCGTATGTCGGAGTTTGACATTTTTTTTTTGTCTTCATATGCGAGTTAATTGCCTAACGCTAAGGTTTCTGCTTCTGGGTATTCAAGAATCTCTTTGAGGAGACCATCAGACACATAGTGGTCAAAAAGTGGCCACTTCAAAGTGTCACCCGATACCCGCTATGTTCTTGCACCAATAGTTGTTCACTAAAAAATGTCAATACTTGTGGCCAAATGTTCCAGTAGTTGTTACGAAATGTCCCAATAGTGGTGCACAAATGGGCCAATTACTGACCAAAAAAGCTAAAAACCGATCGACTATTAGTACATATGTGATCGACTATTCGTACATGTGTTATCATTTATATGGCTCCCTTAATATTAGTAATTGGGGGGTCAAGGTGACGAAAAGGTAAAAGTTATTGGACCCCCTAACAGTTATTGGATCCTTTCCCCTAACATTGCCTTGGAGGAGTATTTTAAGAAGCTATTGTATTCCTCCTTCCATTTATTAATTAAATCTAATTATAAGCTTTCCTAAGAAGTATGATTTTCTTAGCTAAGGAGAAACTTGACTTAAAAATCATATTAAACAAATTAAAGAGAGAGTATACTTAACTTTCTCTTTTTATTTCTCTCTTTCCTATTAACATGTTCGTATAATGTTTAAAAAATAAAATTTGGTAAGAGGATTTATTTTAAAAATATACATGTTATCCCTCCTTTTTTATTTCCTCAACTAAAATTATATATTTTGTAATATAAGATGTAACATGATATTTAAATAAAAAAAGTTTTGGGAAAAGAAAATTATAAGATGTAACATGATATTTAAATAAAGAAAGTTTTGGGAAAAGAAAATTAATTTGAAAGTGCAAATTTACTAATGAAAATTATTTGTGAGGTTGATTTAGTTATTTATAGAAATGAAAAACTTAGAATTTAGAACAGTATATTATATAATTTAATCGTAAATTTCTTCAGGGGTAATCAACTAATTAAAGCTTGAATTCAAGGAGATGACAAAAAGTTTGAGATAAGTTAGCTATTATAGAGTAGCAATGCTAATGAAACTACATCCTTTAAGGAATCAAGAGATTCGTAAGTCTGCAAGAATAAAATCTTGATTCATCATTATTTTTTAAAGAGATAAATAAGGAGTAGCTTAGGCATTAGAATTAGGATCGTAATATTTCAACTCATCCTGCCACTCCTCTAACAAGCCAAGGAGGTGCTTAGGCATTAGAATTATCAATCACGTACTTGATAGACAAATGAGCTTAGGCATTAGAATTTATCTAACACTTGATAGACAAATGTGTAATATCAAATTGTCACCATTATCTCCCCATCATATAATGTAAATGTCAATTAAAAGAAATTGCAAATAATTTACTCTTATAAATTAGATCTAATAAAGGGCATTCTAAAGATGCAATAATGGTCCCAAATCTGATATAATTTGATCATACTAGACCTTGGATTGATGAATGATAAGTTATCTTAATAGACAAAATAAATTAATAAGGATTCTACTTAAATAGGTTGTCTAAAAAGAATTGGCTTAGTTATGAAAAATCAAATTAACATATTAAACAATATTCAAAATACAAAGAATTTAATATTTATATATAGTTTTGGAGAAAATAGAGGGTGGGTCAATTACATGGGATGCTAATGACCATGATGCACAAATATCCTTCCTCTCAAAATTCTATCAAATTAAAACCAAATATTATGGATGCCCCCCTAAGTATACATATACTAGCCATTTGTCCTAAAGCCTTTTTTTCATGTGATATTGCTATCAGGATTCAACAATGTAATTGTTTTAGTCAAACTCATTGACCCATGTTCCATGAGTAGGGATTCACACAAACTCATCTCTTATGAGAATGAATGGAAAAATTAGCACTCATTGCATCTAGGCGATGCTCACAGAGGTGAAGCATTGAGACTTCCCGGGAGGTCACCCATCTCAGTACTACTCCAGCTCAAGTGTGCTTAACTATGGAGTTTCCTCCATGGTTAAACCCACTATGTTTGCAACCCCATTTGCAAAACCTTGAGGCCCCGTTGGTTGGGGAATTGGAATTAGACTCAAAACCTGATTATCTCAAAATAGGGTTTTGAAATTCCGGTTTTGCATCTTCCGAATATAGTTTGGACCGTTTGGTTGACCCAGAAGATGAATGAGTCAATCCATCTTTTGTGTTTGGTTGCAAAGTAGGCAGTGAAAGAATGATACAACGGTGGATGGAAACAAAGAGCCAAAAAGGAAGGAGCTTGGTGGTAACACACTTCCCTCAGGTATAAGTAGTAATTTTTATTTAGCTTTAAAATGTTACAAATTTAATTTGGAGTAAATAATTATTTCTTGCAGAGAAATTTAAGATTCGATTCAACTATTGCCTTCGTTGCCTATATAAAGTCGCAAAATACATAGATGTTAGGCTTTCTAGGGAAATAGCCAGAGAATAGGCCAGGGAGCGACCCAAAGAGCGCACTTAGGAATGAGATGCAAAATCCCTTCCCCAAAACGCACATCCTGTTTACATTGACCTAAATCTATTTTTGAACTCCATGATTCAGGCTCTATAGTTACAGAGCGCGGCTTCACCACCGGGCAGAGAACCCAAATCTTCCACCCTCCTCTTCAAATGGATAACATTTCTCCAGATTCAATCTCCAGAAACCATCACTTAGAGCCCTCGCACCCATTTTACCAGCCAAAATCGGTAATACATAGCCTTCGCTGCCTATGTAAAGTCGCGAAGCCAAATCTTCCATTGATGAGCTTGCAAAGCTTGCCCTATTTCACTCATTATCTCATCTGCAGATTCAATAAGTGTATTGCAATCCCCACGAACCCGATGAAATTATAAAATGAGGTTTAAAAAAAGCAAAAATCCAGCATTAGAAATCTAATTCCACCTATTGGGTGGGAAGATGGTGCCGCTCATTTTTTAGCCAAAATCAGATTTTCAGTCTAAAACCATAATTACATTTTGGTTCAAACCAAACAACAGATTTGAACCCAAAACCTGGTTTTGGGCATCAAAATCCAATTCCACCCCTCAACTAAACGGGGCCTTAGCAAGTGTTGTGCCTTATGAATCATTAATTTGAAAGCCCCTTAAGCTCACCAATTGATAAGTAGGAGATATTTTCTATTAAATATAAATGAGACATTACATCTCAAGAGTTTCAAGAACAAATACATTAGTTACTTGATCATATACATATAAAAGATGAACAATCCATGTATAATTAGTTTGGAAAGTTAATATACTACTGACAGAAATATACAAAAAAATTTGCATAAACCAATTGTTGTTCACTATCATTGGTAGCTCTAACAATTCAAGTTATCCATCCTTGGTCACTATCCATACATATAAGAACTTTGTTCTCCACTAGGTACTAGATGACTTCTTCGGTAGCATAAGGCGTTGCAGCTACTGGGACTGCTCCTTCTCTCCTAACTCTGTCTCTTTGTTCCTCAAGGTCTGCCATGAAATTCCTTAAGGCAATCTCGAAGGGGTCCCTTTGAGATATTACGGATGCCCCCTTAAGTAACAATCATATATATAATTTTCTATCGGCATAACCCTTGCATCTCCTTCTGATGCAAGTGCTAGTTGTATGTGTTTGTATAAATGGTTGTGTATAGACCATGAATGGTGTAGTATTGATGTAATGTTAATAAATATATTTCCCTACTTTAAGGGTGGATGTAGCCAAATTTTGTGAACCATTATAATTTGTTGTATTTGGGTTTATGTGTTTTGTCTTATTTTCTATTGCTATTTTTAGATATGTTTATTATTTATATCTATGCGATTATATCTCACAATTAGCATCAGAGTAACTTGGTTAGAACCAAGGAGAAAATATGGAAGATGACTATGTTTTTATTTTAACTACAACAAAAATTGAAAAAAGTGTTTGGGTGCTCAATACAAGAGCATCGTTCCATACTATACATATGGAGCTTTTGAGTTTTTCAAAACCTTTCAAAGTGGCAATTTTGGTAGGGTCCTTATTGCAACAAATGATAATTGTCTTAATATAGGTGGAAAAGGAGATGATTTGTTGAAACTAATGAATGAAAATAGTTGGTTGCTACGAGATATTCGATATGTCCCTCAACTAAAAAATAATTAGCTGATAGGCTATATTGCGTGAGCTTTCTGGAATACCTGTCTGACGCTTTGAAACCAGACATCTGCACAATACAATGGTTTAATCTTTAGACGGTGGTTTGACTTACTTTTGGAATTAATTTATTAAACTGACTACACTGAGGTTTAATGTGAGTTATGGTTGGAAAATTGAATAGGTGAAAAAATCATTTCATACAAAACATACACATCAGCCATGTTGTCAAATGGAGCCGTACAACATAATCAATGCAGTCGTATCTATACAGTGGATATCGAGATAAATTTATATCTTTGCACATTTGATTTAGATTTGATGACAGTATTTCACCGCTGGTATATCTAACTGTACCATAGGTTTCTCCCAATGCTTTGAAATATTGACACGTCCTCCAGTTGATCCGTACAGTAGACGAGCAGTGTATCTAACATCTATGAAAATTAAATTTGATATTGTCTATACCATAGATGTCCACATAAATGCGGATCTATTCATATTGGATTTAGATTGCATGCGATTTTTTTGGTCGTGGTTAATCTCTTACTTGTTTACAAATATCTCCCTTGGCCTTGACTTCCACCTGTCCTATTCGTAACCGCCTACCCATCCTATAAGTACATTTCAGACATTCATGTGTTAATTTAACAACGGCTTGATAATTTATTACCCAGATTGGTAAATTATCTAGGGGATAATAGAGGCATTCTAGGTCATCGTTGACCTTCAAGATAGTATCTAAAATCAGTTTAAAAGTCTATTTATTTGTAGGTAATTTGAAATTCCACCTTTTCTATTGCGCATTACAGTTACCGCTTGTCATGGGGTCTACACACTGACTCCTGAATTGGCTTTTTCATGTACTTGTCCCAGGTTTGTGGTTTTGTGATCTTATTTCTTTAAGGCTGGTAGGTGTATGCTTTATTCTTTAGCTTAGTAATTTTATGCGTAATACTCATGAATAGGATAGGTCAAAGGCTTCGATTCGTCACCATAAGCTTCTATCCAGTGTAACCCAAACCAGTTTCAACAAAAATAAAAGCATAAAAAGTGTTTGTACTAATATTAACACAATATATCTGAATATAGTAGCATTAGGATAGCATATTGTTGGTACTCATTTCTCATCGACATGGTTGACAACACAACACAATCTATCACACATTCAAAACTACAAAATGTTTGCACAGGAAAACTGAAAATTTTATGATTTTGCATTGTGGTTGGCATTGTTAATATTCATTTAACAGAGGAGGAGAGCCATCATCTCATGAAGTCTGCCCGGGCCATTCACAATTTTCAGCAACACCTTTCTATTTGAGATTTCCTTTTTCTTTGTTAGTTCATGGTTTTTAAGCCTTTGCATACATACATGGTTTTACAATCCTATTATATGGTTAACCCTAAGCTTATTTTTGGTCTAGAGTAGTCACGGAAGATTTGAGAGTGGCCCCTTTTGTCGGACGTTTTGGCTGTAACCCTTTTTAATTTTTTTTTGAGTTTCACTGCTTATCCATGTCACTGGGGGACTTTATCTATAGGATTACTTTGAATCTTACACGTCTTTATAGTTGTTGTTTAAAGGACTTGGATGCAAGGTGTTTATAACACAAAATTGTGGTCAAAATGCTTATTTTGAAACTAATTTCATTTTGGGCTTTCTTTCCATGTTATCTGATGAGTGAAAGTAATGGATGATAAATTGGGTCCCTGTAAATAAGTTTTACCATATAAAAAGTTCCCTGCCATTTAAATTTACACTACCATTAACTGTCTTCATTTGTTCTCTCTTTCCGTTGCATTTTGTAAGGATTATCTTGATTACATCAACGACCCTCTCACTGAAATTTACTACTGGAAAATTCATTGTAGAAGATTGACTTTCAATTTTCTACTAGCAGTTTTTTTTATGCTTTCAGTGTTTGGTGCTTGTTGTGCTCACCTCTACTTACTCCAACACCTCAAATTCTGTGGATTCAATTCTTGTCCCCCCCAAATTTATATTTCTTTGATGAAGTTGATCTTGCTTTAGAGCCTAATACCAAACCTAAAAAGAATGAAATATTAAATCTAAAATTTCAGATATTTACACACAGATATGTATAAAATGATGACTTTCTATATATTAATTCTGCAAATATGCATAGATTTGTACATGTCTAAAATGGTTATATGTATATGGAAGTTCACCTTTCAGAGCTCAATGCTAAATCTTGAAAAATGATGATTAAGTTTTGTAAATTTTAAGAGCTTTATAGAGATGTGTTTAAAATACCCACATCTATGTTTATTTATTTAATGGAAGTTTACCTAGCTTCAGAGCACAATACTAAGTTGAGAAAACAAATCTTAAGATTTGGGAATTGATTGAGATTTAAAATTAAAGATATGATTAAAATGGTGCAGTACTGTCAAAATATGCTTATTTGATGGAATTTGAATGTCAAGCTTAAAAAGAAGGAATATCAAGTAATATAGGGTGGTTGAGATTCAAACTCATAAACATGTTTATAATGGTGACATGTGATATACATCTTGTTCTTTTTTCCTTGAATATACGTTCATCTTGTTTCATAACTCAATACTAAACAAGTAGTAAGAAAGTATACAAAGTTTGTATATTGGTTAAGATGTATACTTATAGACATGCATAAATGTTGGCTTGCTATAACTTGCAGTCTCAATATAGTAATCTAATTTATCAAATGGACAAACATTTACTGGAATTCCTTCCATATGTAATCGTTAAGAGGCTAGGTTGAAGAGAAGATAATATTGATGATTAGGCAGGAATAGAAAAGAATATCAACATTCTTTTTATTTTTTTATTTTTGTTTTACTCGAGAAGAAATTCTATAAGTAAAAATATATGAAGTTATACAACTTTTTGCATGTAAAAGGTGTTATTCAATTCAAAGAAATTAAGTGTATTCTATAGAGATTAGAGTGCATGTACATCATCTTGTATAATACAATTTGATTAATGGATATAATTGATTGATTGTTGAAATCAAGGATGAAAACCTTTTCATTCTTTGATGGCATTCTCACTTCGGGATTGTACTCCAGCTTCAAGGTATTATAAGAAAGCCCAATGAGTCATCGTGAACATTATTTTTATTATGGTGTGTTGTTGTAATGATTGCAAAATAATCTTATTTGTTGTGGTGATATTAATATAAGTGTTGTGATTCAATGGTGCAAGAGACTTATGTGTGTTGATGAGTTTAAAACTAATCTTTTTCTATGGGATATAGTTTGTGTTTGTGCTATACGAGTATTGGTGATTGTGCTACAAATATGTTATTTTATTAAAAATTACAAATAGGGACATTACAATGGTATAAGAGCAATAGTCCTACTAGCCATTTGGTTTATTTTGTTGTAGTCAAGAGCAACAAGGTCAACATTCGGTTTAGTTTTATTTGAACCACACAGAGCTACAATGGCACTTCCACTAGACATGCCATATATAGAAACTACACTTATAGCATCTAAGTCGTCAATATTACAAAACATGCGTAATGCAGAACCAACTGAACAAGATTGAGAATTATTAATGAACCGCGAGATATTTGGCTATATGTTCATAATTTGGAATGGTTGGATACCTTTGTCATCCTATTGGAACTTTAAGCCGAAATCTATTGAATTTAGTAAGCAATCCATGGTAAATTGTCTATTTTTTTATGCGCAGAGTTTTTGCCACCATTTCTTTGAACATTATTGACATGGTATTGAATTTATCAAGTGGAACAACAATTTCTCATGGTAGTGTCTGTGAGTTGTGCTTTTCTCAACATGATGTAATAAGATTTTTTATATTCTAGTACTATCAACAGTCTCAAAATGTAAACTTGTCTACCTAGCTTGTCTCAAGATATCAACTACCAAAAACTCCTCAACATGAGGTTCATGCCTTTTTTCTGAAGACCTACTTCTACGTTCATGCAAAGGAATCTTAGTTGAATCAGGTATGATCATAAAATTGCAAGTTGATCATTTATAGCTATGCTCCAAAATATTTTACACAAATTAAGTTACTAAAAACATATTCTCTTATGTGGTTAAGGAATTTGATTCCATCTCTAATATGTGTTTAGCTTCCAAGGAGTTCATAATAAAATTATTTCATATGCTACCTATTTTAATATTTAAATTTATATAAAAAAATATCATAGATTAAATTTTTAGTATTATATCTTTGATTTTAATTTTATTTATGATTTATTAAGCAACAAATAAAGGGGGATTGGTTTTAGTTCTTTTCATTTAAAAAACAATTAATGCCGTGTGACTTGGTAAATCTTTCTACAAATTTTGCCCCTTTTCCTTGTGAACTTGTACTCTTAAAAGAGAGGTCACAAGTTCAAATCTCACTTGTGGGTAGGATATGTACATGACAACAACCATACACTTATTATTTGATACAAGTCTAATAATTTAAATGCAATTTCCTATTGGTGTACCCCTTGCGCCCTCTTTTGATGCAAGTGCTAGTTTAATTTCAATTGGGCAATTGACATCTGAAGGATGTAATGTCAAGTTTGAATATAATAAATGGAAGGTGATGAAAGGGTCCTTAGAAATTACAAAAGGAAATAAATTGGATAGTTTTTAATATTATAGAGAGTTGCAATGAAGTGGGAGCTACGATGACAATTCTTGACAGTGACACAAAATTTCTCCTCAGCAAGAAGTGAGAAAGGAGCAGAAGAAATGAAAGGTGAGAAATTGAGAAGTAGGCATTAGAGTTATGAGGATTACAATTGCAATTCCATATTTAAGAAATTCAATAGAGGAGTAGTTTTTGTTGATAAAAGAGCGGTTCTTGCTATTGAATGTGAAATATTATCGATAGAAGTAGATAAAATTTTTGATAAATAGTTCACCACCAAAATAGATGAAATGGATATAGATGAAGCATATTATTTAGATCAGAAAAGTTATTTAGAGGAGTTGTATTCTACATCTAATGACTGAAAGCTTGAGACTTTGAATGAGCCTAATTTGCAGGTTAATTTTGTTGAAGGAAATGAAAATCTGAATATCATGACAAAAGTTGGGATTTAGATCATCTTAATTTACAATTCTAGAAAGAACACAAGAGTAGTAGGAGAGTGGACGAAAGAAGAGGTGGAAAAGAATGATAAATACCACCACATGGAACAACAGTCCAGGAGCTTCATCCACCATTTTCGATTGTAAAAAATGACAAAATGAATGATTATGCTAACATGAATGGCTAAGAGAGTATGTGGGAACAACAGGGACTCACAGCAGTGTCTTGCAGACTAAGTGGACGAGGAGCCAAAGAGATTCAAAGCTGAAGAGTCAAGGGCTCTGTGATGACCCCAACAGTAGCCAGATAATCATGCAACAAAGTTTTTATGAAAAGGATAAAAACAACTAGAACGAATTTAAGACTGGCATTGTTGCTGCAAGAGGGTTTTCAATGAGTCTTAGGCCTACAGTCCAGGGGCTATCTCTTACTGTGGATTATTTCTGTTGTGGCTTTCCATGCACCCATGTGTGTACTATAATATTTGTGGGAGAATCGAAAAATTCATTGCCAACCCAAAAATGTTCTCAATCAAAACAGAGAATGGCGGCTGAGAGTGCTCTGAGGGGTTTGAAGGTAGCTATCAAACATAGGGATACAAAGGAAAAATTCATTGTGAGGAGACTCACTAAAGAAACTACCAGAGAGCTCAAGTTCAAAATTGAAGAAAACAACCTTGTAGATGCTCTGTTCAGTGTTGCAGAAAAGAGAAGAATAAGAGCAAGTGACTATTTTGTGTATGTGCTCAAGGTTTCTTTTGTGAATGGAGAAGCATATTTTGAACCTATATATGGTAGTGTTTCTAATTATGGATCTATGGGTGAGTTTGCGCTTATTAAAGTAATAAGAGAAGATGTTTGATTGTTAATTTTTATTAATGATGTTATTGTTTCTGGAATTGATTGATGATAAAAAAGTTTACACAATCAAATTCAGAAACAATAATAACATTCATATGGGTTGTAGAAATCTAATAGCTTTAATTTTTATTAAATCTGACAGATTTTGGAGAAGATTAAATCGTAGTGTTCTTGAACAAACTTTGGCGAAGTTAAAAGAGTGGAAATGCAGGGATGTCACTGTTCATGGCTGTGCCGGTTGGATTTCAAGAGGGAGATTGTTGGGAATGTGAAGTCCAATGATCACATGACTTTACGTCTTCTCAACTCTTCATTTGATAGTTGTATGTGTTTGTATAAGTGGTTGTGTATGGACCATGAATGGTTTAGTATTGATGTAACATTAATAAATATATTTCCCTATTTTGAGAATGGATGTAGCCAGATTTGGTGAACCACTATAATTTGTTATTTTTTTCTTGTGTTTATGTGTTTTGCCTTCTTTTCTATTGTTGTTTTAAGATACGTTTATTAGTTATATATGCTCCATTATATCTCACACATAATAGATTCCATCTTTTTGTCTCCTCTTTATTTTCTAAATAGATCTAGATCCAAGGGAATATTTTTGCATGCATAGACAAGAAACTTGATATTAGTTAAAGTCACACTATATGAACAAAAGCATACCACCTAGACTATATTGTGGGTAACTTTTATTCTAGATCTCAAAATTCTTAGATTTCTATCATTCGAAGACTTCATTTGAAGGCTCAATTCAAGATTTCAATTTGCCAAGTTCCAATTGCAAATTAAAATAACATTATAATAAAATCGAGATAAATCCCAGTCACTCTTTTATTTATTAGTTCTATTTAGCTATCTCAATCTTAAATTACAAATATTAAATTAATTTAGAAGATAATTATATTGATTAAATTATCATCAAAATGTAAACCTCTAGATTATCATCAAAGTACTTCCATACATAGCGAGCTCCAAAATTTATTTTAGTTAGCCTACTTGAACAAAATTATACTACCTAAACTATACTCTGAGTAACTTTTGCCCTATATATCAAGATTCTTAGATCTCAATCATTCCAAGAATACATTTAAAGATTTAATTTACAATTTCAATTTACAAAATTTGAATTGGAAATCAAAGCTAACATTATAACATAAGTTAGATAAGTCCTAATCCCTCTTACTTTTATTTATTAATTCTATTTATCTATCTCAATCTTAAAATATAATTATTTAATTACATTGATTATCTCATCATCCAAATTCAATCCTTGAGAATCATTTCTATACTGTACAAACTTCATTTTAACATGATGGAAAGTACATCATCATCCAAATTCAATCTTCTAGAGTCATTTTGTTATGTGCAAACTTCATCCTAGCAAGATGTAGAGATTTTCCAGATCATACATTTGTTTTGATGGAGGGTTTTATACAAATTCATTGACGTGTAGTGTAGCTATCATTGGAGAACATGAGTTATAAGCTGAACCTCTTTGACCAAAAACCAAAACATAAGAAGTATCCATTCTGTCAAATTCATCAGACCATACATTTTAATAAACCAAAAAGGCAATACAAAATACAGTATAATTTAAACCAAGCTGGAAAGGCAGACAAAATTCCTCAATTAAAGCAAGGAAGTAGTCCATGTAACTCGAGCTACCAGTTATACCCTCATAAATAAGCAGGAATAGTTGACATGTATCAGTAACATTAGACTTCCAACTCGTAGTCCAGCAGTAAGCTGAAAAATCCTCTCATGAGAGATCTTAAGTTCAAATCTGCATGATACAATTTAAAAAAAAAAGAAGATTGGGCTTCCAACTTGTGTGCATACTTACAGATCAGATTGTGCTAATGTTTATGTAACTAAGAAGTGAGAGAGTGGTGAACAAAGTTGGCAATGCAGTAAGCAACAGACTGAACAGTAACCATGGGATTAACACCAACAGCAGTTGGAAGGACACTTGCGTCAGCCACAAACAATCCCTTCACTTCCCAGGACTCACCTCTCCCATCCACAGCCGAAACTCTTTCATCCGCCCCCATTCTGCAACTGCCCATCTGATGAGCAGAGCACAGAGGCGTCGAAAGCCCCTTCAATTTCCTCAAACTCACCTTCTTTATAAACCTCTCGACCTCCTCGGGACTCGAACCCGGGACCTTCAATCTCTCGCCCTTACAATGATGAGTCCCGATTTCCTCTGCACCCGCAGCGACCAGAATCCTCAGAGCCCTTTCAATTCCCCTGTTCAGATTTCTTTCATCGTGGGAACTCAGTCTGTATGTCAAATGCCCAGGAAGATTGACTTCCCCTGAGCCTGTGTCTCTGGCCAAGGCGAAAAGATGACAAGTTCTGGAGAATCTGAGCATCCGTTCTCTCATGTCGAGGGCTGAAATCCATGGCATGAGGACTGAGAATAAGCCTGGATGAAGCGAAGGAGTTTGGATTATGGCTCCGTACCCAGATGGGTCGTCTAATGGATGCATTGCACTCATGATTGGGCCTTCGTAGCTCTTTTCTGTGGTTTCTGGGAAAAATCCCCATGCCATTTGGACTGGATGGAGGTGAAGGTTTCGCCCAATGTTGGGATTTTTCAGGCCGCTCTTTTTTAGCAGAGCTGGGCTGCAGAGCGCTCCGCAGGCGACTACTGTTGCTCTCGAGTGGACTTCTATTCGGAGTCCCCTGTTTCCGGCTGCCTTGATCACTACTCCTGTATGCAGTGATTTTTTCAGTTGTTAATATTTGTCCATTGGTTAATAGCAATCAAAATCTGACAAACAGTTCAAGATTTAAGACAATATAAATCAGAGTGAGTAGATTGAACTATAATTAAATGATATAATTCATGAGTTAATTAGTAAATGTTTAGCTATATTTTCTAATCACATTTTTGTATTAGGAAGTCGAAATGCTAAGTCATGTTATAATTGGTCTTTTTGATGATGGATCATGGAGTGTGATCTGAAACGTTGATGGAAAAAAGTGTTACACAGTCAAAGTCCAGATGCCATAAACTACTAATTATGATGGATTGTGAAAATTTCAAGCATCTAAATGGTCTTTTTGTGTTTTCAGCTGAAGAAGGATGCTACCTACAGCAAGAGTTTGGACAAAATTAAGTACCAGCTTTCACATTTGCAGGAAGGACGGGCTAGATATTCTGAGCAGCTTCAGAAGCTCTTTAAATTCCATATGTTACTGGTATATGTTATTGTTCACTTTATGTTCTTGTTGTTAGATATGCAGTCGTCTTCATGTCTTTCTATGTAGCTACTGTTTTGGATTCATTTTCTTTTCCTATTTGCAGTCCTCTTTTGTTGGGCAGCTATTCGTTCTTGTATTAACAACTTTGATCAATAAAAAAATCACGAGTTAATCAATATGATGTTTCTAGATTTGATTGTGTGATTGTTAAATTAGCATCAATGTTTCCCATCACAGTCTACCTCTGATGATAGAGAGCATAAGAAAAAAATTGATGATTACATTAGATTACATTGATGTTTTAGATCACCTTTCTCCTTATGCTCTCTAACAGGGTGATATGCATTCTAACATTGTGATAATGGATCATAGAGTGTGATTTGAAATAAAGATGGTAAAATCACTCACACAAATGAATCCACTAAATGACCACATTTTAAATATTTTTTTTATTTTAGTCTTATTTAAATGGCCAAAGAATTTATTTTAATACAAATTTCAACTAATATATATTTGTTATAATTTTTGATAAATGATTAGATTAGATTCACTCAAAGTTATTGTACAAATATAAATTAATTTGTCAATAATATATCATAATTATTAGTGTATGACCACATCACTTATATTTAGTTGGCCTCCCATGTGAATTCCAAAATACATGTACATTTATGTCTTAGAATACAACAAGGGTTGTTATATTATATGTTAAATTAATTGTACAACAACTAACCTTTAAACTCGTCAATTATTTCAACTTTTAAGCTTCTACTATTTTATAAGAATTCTATTTTCAAATAGAAGAATTTGGCACAGTAATTAATCAATTTTCTTATAATTGTTCAAGGTTTGGCAATATTAAAATTTTGTGATATAATAAAATTGCTAATAATAGAAATGAATGAAAATTAGAATTGATAAATTTAACCTAAAAACTACACAATTGAATTGTGATAGCAAATACCACATTTACATATATTATTATTTGATGGAGATGGTTTTTGATAGCCATTTCCACAATCTATAACAGTGTTGTTAGTATACCTTTGAAATCAGATTAAGTATAACTCAGATCATAAATATTCCATGGTCATCATGATTGATAAGAGAACGGAAGGAAAATAAATATATTCTTAAAGTTATCCATACCTGCAGCGGCCGCCTTTTGCATGCGGTTGCCCTCTGTGACAATGATTCGCTCGGCCTTGCATGATGACAGAATGACGGCGCCATGATTGACGGCGTCGACGAGCCACGTCTCCTGCGTGCCCTGTTTCATTCCATCCTTGCAGCCGAAGCAGCACCATCCACACCGGTGCTCAGGATCACCATTCCTCGGAATGTCATGCACGTCGTAGTTAAGCCTCGCACAGCCATTTCTGAGCATCTTGTTCGCCATCCCTTCACTGCAAACTTCTTCTTTTACACCCATTCTCTCGCAAACAGTGTTCATGGCGTGGGAAAATTGCGGCGAGGAAAAAAGAGGGAGTTTTAGTTCGTTACTCCACTCTGAAATCACATGATTTGGCGTGTGCAGTGATGCAGACCAGTTTATGCATGATCCTCCGCCGACTGTGGAAGCCGTCAAAAGGACTACTCCCAGATCATCTGTAGCCAAAAGTCCGCCGCCTTCATACATTTGATCTAATGATGGGCCTTCTAGTAAGGAAAGATCGTTTCTTGCGAAGTATTTGCCCTTTTCTACTACTATTACTCTGTGTCCTGCCTTTGAAAGTACCCCTGCTACTACTCCTCCTCCGCTGCCTGATCCCACTACTACTACATCGCATTTTACTGTGATTGATTTGTGTTTTTTGTTTGATTTTGTGGAGGGGGATTCTGTGACTTCACAACCTGCCTTGCGGAGTGTGTTGACGATGCTGTTTGATGAAATGTCTTGCATGTCGATGAGTTTTTCATGTAATGGGGTTTTTCTGGGTTCTTTTCTTCTTTGGGATTGTAGCTCTGGATCTGGCCCACAGTATCCCATTGCTTTCCATGATGGATTCTCGTTCTTCTCGTCCACCTGCAAAATTATCAAATAGATTTGAAGTTGATTTTCATGTCACAGTTGTTTTTTGAAAAAAAGAAATGGCTGTTCATATATTAATCACTGAACTCCAGCCTCAAATTGAAGAAAAGGGGCTGAAGATACAGAGAAAAATGTTTAAATTTTTGTAAGAGAAGGAAAAATTTCTTAGACCACCAAGAGAGGGGGATGATTTTGGGTATCAAGATTGTTATGGAAGATGTAATTGAGGAAAACAAGAGCACTTTTAATGGGATTAGATTATGTTGGAAGACACAGGACCAGAAAAACAAGAGTACAAATAAAAAGAAATAAATGTAAGTATAAATTATAAAGAAATATTATTTTAAAATGAAAGGAAGATAGATCAATATCACAAACAAAAGAATCATTTAAAAGATCACTTTGAACGAAAAGAAATGTAAGTACAAACTATAAAGAAACATTAGTGTAAAATGGAAGGGGATAGATCAACATCACAAACAAAAGAAAGGGGTCAAGATCACATTGAATGAAAAGAAATGCAAGTAAAAACTATAAAAAAACATTAGTGTAAACGAAAGGAAGATGGATCAACATTGCAAACAAAAAAATCAGATAAAGACCATATTGGGCGAAAATATATGCAAGTACAAACTATAAAAAACATTAGTATAAAATGAAAGGAAGATGGATCAACATCACAAACAAAAAAATCAGATAAAGACCACATTGAGTGAAAAGAAATACAAGTATAAATTATAAAGAAATATTAGTATAAAATAAAAGGAAAATAGATCAACATCACAAACAAAAGACCATATTAGGACCATATAGAGACATTAGGACCATATAGAGACATCGGCAGATGTATGTAATAATTTGTAGGTATACCTACACTATTGACTCAAATAATGGTGTTTGGAAGAGTTGGCCCAGCAATCATTACTTGTACAGACTTACAGTTAAAAAACAATTGTAGCACGTTAAAAGATAGTCGTGGTCCTTTTCTTCTCCACAAACCATATATGGATATTAGAATATCAGTCAATAATACTGTAATCATATCTTAAAACAACACAATCACTGAAGTCATCATAACTTTCTAGAAGATTCAATGTCTATTGTCTGCACAAAAATTGCAACTAATTTAGCTATGTAAGAAAACAAGGCAACAAAACCAGAAAGAAAGATTGTATATCTTCATAGTATTTTTCCCAATTTTGTATAGACCATTTTCTGCTGTAGAAGCCAGGAGCAGATCCTACAGAGGCTGATTTGAAGATTAAAATAAAAAACTTTATTGAGTATGATTATGTAATCAAGCAAGTGAAGTAATATATTAACAAAGCTCAAAACCTTTACATAGAACTGTTGCAAACTATTTATAGGAAGATCTCATCAATGATGTGCTTTTGCAATTTCAAGAAAAAGAATTTAAAAACATTTCAGGCACCTAGTCTGACAACCTTTTCCAAAGCTCCATACAAATGCAATTCAGGTGTTCTAGCATACAATAGGAAATATGCAAAACCTTAAAAAACATTGAATGATCAGCATCTAATATCTATACATGTATGGGAAGGGCTTTCATTCACACTTTTGTAATTGTAAAAACATAAAATTACAGATAGCCTAGTTATAAAATATTTGTCATTAATGAATATACCTTTGTGTAGAATGTAAGGCAGCATAAGAATTTGATGCCCTTAAATAGTTGACAAAAGAGATAAAAGGAGCTGTGTGACCAAGAGAGCATAATTTCCTCCCTTCTATACTGTAGAACCTGAGAAAACCTTTGAAAATAGGGAAAATGAGAGGATAGAGATAATCTCCCACACAGTATGAATGTCCCGTACCATGTTGAAAGAAGCCATAATGCTAGGTTCAGCAATCCCATTGCAGCGTGTTCCAAGCGCTCAGACATATATCCTGCTAACTGCAATTGTTTTCGCAAAACAAACCAATTAAAACCCTCAATTTCAATCCTTGATGCTAATACTCTTTCTTAATTTAAAAAAAATATAAAAATGTATGTCATAATATAATCTGTTCTGTTCTAGAGTGTTATAATTTTTTTGGGGGTTAAATTGTGTACGCCTATTTGTTCAACATTTCGAATCATATTGAATGATTCATCATCATGAGAAAGAAGAATCTACTCTGCACCAGATTCTTTCTTAGCCCTGATAATGGATGGCAAATTGAGCCAAAATATCAATGAACTTAAATAAAACAATTGATTTCAGAAGCATTAAAATACACAATCTCAATCTCAATGCTGATTTCTGTCCAAAATAATATGTTTTAATCTATTGTGACTGCTAACTATTTATCATATCAGAAACATTACTGCTAACTATTTCACATTACAAATATTAAGTTTCCACAGTTCATGAGAATATGCTTGAAGGTTTCTAGATTGTAACTGTGTATGTTTTTTTTATGAGAATGTGCTTGAAGGTTTCTAGATTGTAATTGTGGATGTTTTTTGAATCAAGATTTCAAATCATCTTCCATGATGTTAATCATCATAATAACAAGCTAGAGAAGAGAAATATAAAATAACAAGTTAGAGAAGAGAAATATTGATCTAGCTCCCTATCCCAATAATAGATCATAGAATATGATCTAAAACAGTGATCTTGAAAAATATACAGAGTTAAAATCAAAATAAAAAAGCCTTCAAACGTATTTATTACACGTTTGCCAGAAATGATTAGAAACAATGTCATGAGTTATGGAGAAACAAGGTGAGGCTTTATACCTTGATAATGGGCCCTGGAGAAAAACCCTAAATCTCAATAAACTTAAACACTTCCAAATTGGTTGAGGGAGAAACATTGAAATACACTACTTTGAAAATCAATGTCAATTCTCTCAGTTCTGTAACAAATAAAAAAATGGGTGGATTACATAAAAAAAAATTACAGGCTTCTTTCTTAACACTAATGATGGGTCAGGGAGAGAGATCCAAAACCTCCATAAACTTAAATACTATACAATTCTCTGCCTGCAGTGAAACCCATAAATTCAGTAAAATTAAATACTATGTACTTAATGATAACAAATTTCCACAATTCATGGATTTTTTTTGCTATGCTTATGAGGAAGATTGTGTGTAAGTTTTTAGCATCAACGTTTCGGATCATACTCCATGATCCATCATCAGGATGAGAGAGTTCAAGAATGGAAAAAAAGAAAATTCTTGAGCTCTCTCATCCTGATCACGATTGATCACGATAGATCATGGAGTATGATCTGAAACATCGATGCTAAAAACTTACACACAATCTTTCCCAGAAACATAGCGGTAAAATACTATGTACTTCATTTTTAAAAACACTGAAAAACAGAAAAACAAACATACATGTAGGGGAGTTCCAGCCTGGGAAGCCGAGGTGCCATAGAAAGATTTAATTTCATCACAGTTTGAAATTGCATGGTGATCCAGAGAAGGAAACAAGGTATCACACAAAGCTGTCAAAGACTCCATTTGGGCTTCTGAATAATTTTTGTTCTCATAACTTGGCCTGCCACCTCTCAGCAGAAAATGGGCATCCATGGCGGATTCTTCCACATCGATCTGAACTGCTTCATCTCCACTGGGACCAATTTTTTCATCGTTTGAATCCATTTTCATGATTTGTTCAAATTGTTTCTTTCAAGACCAACTAACTATAAACCAAAATATATAACAAGACGGTGGATTAAGGGCACCGAATAATACTATAATTTTTCTGTTTAGCGTCACAAAACCTTCATGAAGAACCGACCAGATGCATTATATTCCGCTCTACTCCATCTCATAACAGCAATAAAAAGCTTTCGAATTTGTCCGTTCATGTGTTTAGCGTTTTTCGTTAGAGTAATCCTGCATTCTCAACATTATTCCTGTGAGTGTGAATCTTTTCCTTCGACGCCAAAAGAGTCTGTTATAATTATGGCGAACACTGATCAACAACATGTCTTTTCAAAATTCCTGCTGTTAAGTTCCGTCGTTTTCACCATGCAATGTGGCGTCTAGAGAAGCGTTTGTCGTGTCATCATCTAATTCTTTTGCTAACTCTACTTTTTGGGCCAGTTTGGCGCTAGGAATTAACATAGAATAAGCTGGAATAAGCATTAGTTAATGCTAGAATAAATTTATTCTCTGTTTGTGGCCATTTTCCTTATTCTCGAATTAGAAAACTTATCCCCATTTTGGGACTTATTCTAGCATAAGTTAATTCTAAAAAAATGCTGGAATTCATTTCTTATTCGAGAATAAGCTATTTATGGATTCAAATTTATTTTATTTTATTAATTTTTACTTTTTTTATAATTTTTTTTTTAAATCTTTTTTTTTAATGTAGGTATGTATATATACACACGTGTGTATATATACACGTGTGTAATGTGTATATACACACACATGTGTGTATATACATGTACACACAAATATTTATATACATGTGTGTGTATATACACACACATGTGTGTATATACACGTGTGTAATGTGTATATACACACACGTGTATATACACACATGTGTATATACACACACGTGTATATACACACATGTGTATATACACATTACACACATGTATATACACACGTGTGTGTGTATATACACACATATATGTGTATATATGTGTGTATGTGTGCATATAAGTGTATATATACACACGTGTGTGTGTATGTGTGTATATGTGTATATGTATGTGTGTATATGTGTATGTGTATGTGTGTACACAAGTTAAAAATACATATTGTTCAAATTAATTAAAAAAATAAAAAATAACCTTTTATTCCAATTCCACATTATGGGATCCAAACGCAGAATAGCTTATTCCAGCTTTCGTTTTGAGCATTAATTAATTCCAGAATAGGCCTATTCTGAATAAATTAATTCCATGCGCCAAACGGGCCCTTTAAGTAGTTAGTTGAAATTAGAATTGACCACCTTGAATGCAAGTCTCACATGGGAAAATAAATAAATAAGAATTAATTTTTAGTTTGGCTCTAGTGCAACTCAAGGTTTATGTTGATATTTTTAGGGTCTATTTTATAGATTTCTTTAAATGTATCTAAAATGAAATTTACCATCTTGAATGCAAAGTTTCGCATGAGAAAATAAAAGCACGTACTAAGTTCTAGACAAAACGCACCAAAGACAAAAAAAGAGGCTTTTTTTTTATAAAAAAAAATTCACAAAAACATGTTAATAATTTATATATAGAAGTTTTGTTGCCCCATGTGAAAGGTCATTGTAAAAAATCTTTCGTGACCAAAAAACGAAAAAACATGCTAATTATAGTATAACTACTATTTTCATACATGAACTATGTATCAAAATATGACTATATTTAAAAACCTAACTACTTTATTGAATTACATGATATAATACCATATCATTATTAATTTAAAATGTAAATTTCCACCTCCTTATCACCACCTTCACTTTATTTTGAGCTCTCAATGATAATTTTATTTGGATAAAACATCTCCATCATGTTGAAGTTCACTTTATTTTGAGCTCCCAATGATAATTTTAGTTGAATAAAACATCTCCATCATTGTTGAAGTTCTAGTTGTAGCCTTTAAAAACTTGACACTCCACTTATCATTTTACTTACTCATGCCTTTGTTTTCCCTAATGTTATTATAATGAAGGACATTTACGACCTAGTATGAAGATTTCTTAAATTGAAGGATGATAATGCATTTTATTGACCATGTCGCTATGATTTCTATGGTAATGAGCTTAAGAGACCAATTTTAAAATACCTAAACTCATCTTTATATTGTAAATTTGGGTTTTAATTTTTGTATGTTGGATCACACTAATTAAGAAATTTCCATAAACCTCTCTCTCTATGTCTCTCCTCTATCACAACTTAACTATAGAGAAGAATTTATCTTGATAAACTTTTAATTATTTTTCAGTTGTTACAACAATAGATTAGATTGCAATGCAAAAATTAAAACATTTCACCTTACTTTTTCTTGTATAGATAGTGTTAAATTCTAGTACTCGTCAATCTTAAGGCATCAAAATTAACAAAAATATTTTTTCCTTTACACTGTATGAGAATGATAAGAATACAAAATAACAAATAAATTTAATCTAGAGACAAAACTAATACATACAATCTATAGTAGATTTTCTTTTTATTTCTATCCATTGTTTTGAGCTTCTCTATTTGATTCCCCAAGAATACTCTTATATACACTCATATTTTGTGAATATTTCCTAATTAATAAAATGCTAACACTCAATACTGATGATAAAGAAGATATCTACCAAATGACTAAAATTAGAAATTAAAAATATTATACAAATAAATTTTAAAATAACATCTTTTAAAATCAAAATAAATATATATTAAATAAATTTATGTTAACTAGCTTCTTGGTAGGTTAATTCTCAATACTTCAACCATCCGTAGACATCCATTAAATTAAAGAGATCAATATCTTATTTATTCTCAACCCAAACCCTTTGCTAGGCATTCAAAGCAAACATAAGTGATGATATGAAGAGACGTTGAAGCATTGCAATCCACTTCAATGCAAGTATGAACTTGTTCATGCATTCAAATCATCACCCACCTACTAGCATATTTGAGTTCATGCAATCAAAACATCTTAAAATGCCAAGTGGCACATGTTCTAAAACATTACATTAAAAGGCACTCAATTAAAGTGAGTCATGTACCAAGAAAATATGGGGTGGACGTAAGCATGCAAATTATATGAGAAAAGGGAAGCCTCCACATCTATTCAAATCATAATTTGGGGAAAACAAAACTCTAATTTCCCAAGTTTATTCAAGTATTCAATATGGGGAAAGCAAAATTCTAATTAGTAGATAGAGGATATTTAAGTACATATTAATGTTGTTATTATAAAAGTAAACATGATTGTTTTATTTTTAAGAATTAAGTTGGGTTGGTTTATATTAATTTTGGATTCAAGAAATGAGTCTAAAATAATAATAAAATGTATACTTTTAGTTTTAATAAATGTGTGTAATGTTAAGAATACATCTTCAATATGAAACGTCTTTATGATTTTGTCTTTTTTTCATAGGTTTCGTTTTATTTTTATTTTTTAAAATTTGATTTTATTTATAGTTATAATATAAGTTGTAAAAGTTTTAATAATTTTTTATATTTACGTTACGCCATTCTTTATTTGAATGAAGATGAGTTGTTTTCAAATTCAATGGTTCATCTCATTTGAGATCGACATAAAACAATTGATCACTTCTTAACCTTCAATTTACATTCAACAGTAATAGATTTTACAATCTATGTGAATGTTACTCGTCTGTTTCAATTTGAACGTTATTAATTCTACTATGTGGGATAGACACAATCATCACAATCCTCTTAATAATGAATTGTGGAATTTCCACCTTGATAAGTCTCATCAAATGCTCTATTGGTTTCTTTTGAAAAATAATCATTTCGACAACTCTATTTGCATATGCACTCACAATATTTACCCCACCACTACTCCATAAATGCTAAAACATAATATAAAAATAATGTATCACTAGAAGGAGAATTAAATTTTATAAATTTAACTTTATCCTTAAATAAGGTTAATAAATTTATTTTATTTATTACATTTTACAGTAGTGAATAGTGCAAGAGTTGTGGAAATTTCTAAAGTTAGACGTTGAGGGTTTCAAAAATTTTTGAGGAGGGTTTTGCCCGTACGGCTGTGAGGGAGTCTGTTTGCTGGGCTCTGATGGTCGCGAATGGGGTTTCCAAGAGTCTCACTCTTGCTGGAGCCTCAGCTGGCGGTGGATCTTCTCTCGGGGTGAGCTCACAAGCGAAGGAGACATTTTATGTTGGAGAGAGCTCGAAGTTGAATAAAGTTAATGGCTGCCTTCCGCGTAGCCAGGATTGGCCTGTGCTGGTTATCCCTCCAGAGGCATTAATGGATGATGTAGACTATTTGGCCAAACATGCATTGATATGCAAGTTTCTTGGTATCCGGATTTCCTTGTCGGCTCTGGAAGCCTAGATTCGCCGTTCGTGGCAGGTGGAAGGTGATATGGATATTATGTTGGCTGGTAATAGCTACTTTTTGGTGGCTTTCTCTTGCATGCCAGATCGGGACCGGGTCTTTGAGGGAGGCCCATATGTTTATGACCGTGTGGGACTTTTCGTCAAACCCTGGCATACGGGGTTCAATTCTGCCGAGGATCTCCCTTCGAGGGATCCTGTTTGGGTCCGCCTGCCGCAGCTTCCTTTGGAGTTTTGGCGCGAGGATATCCTTTGACAGATTGCTTCTTTGCTTGGGAAGCCGACTGCTATAGCACATCAATCACTGGATAAAAAGGTTATTTCTTATGCCCGTATTTGTGTTGAAATTGATTTAAATAATCCTTTGCTAGATTCTTTGGAAATTTTCCTAGGCTCTTCTTCTTGGATTCAGCAGCTAGACTATGAATCCCTTCCCTTCCGATGCCGCATTTGTCATGAGTATGGTCATTTACATCGCCAATGCCCTCAAGCCTCTAAAGGCAATGGTACTCCTGGCGAGTTCTCAGGCCCAAGGATGGCTAATGATGGTAAGGGGAATGGTCAAAATGTTAGTACTGGAAAAGGGAAAGTTTAGACTGATAGTACTGGTAAAGGGAAAGCTCAGATGAATACTTCAACTCAGGGGCAAGGGCCAACAAACACTACCGGTCCTGATAAGGATGGTTTTATCCCTGGTCGCAACCGTGCTAAGGGAAGGGGCCAAAAGTGACCTCATCTAGATTGGCAAGTGGACTCAGGGTTCAATCGATTTGAGGTGCTAGACAACATGGTCATAGAAGAAGGCATTCCTGCAGATGCTCAATGTGGGGTTACTGGCTCAGGTGGGAGGAGTTCTATTCTTAGTGGCAACCAGGATGTTGTAGTTCAGCAGCAGTTGGAGATCCCTATTGGCCTTGAGTCTAGTGCCCTTGTGGTTTCTCCTGCTCCACAGGAAAAGGATATTCTTCTGGAAGATTTGGTCAAGGATGTGTTTGCCTCTGGTAAAGGAAAGGGATATTCTCTTGCTTTGGGCCTGATGCAAAGGTCGTTTAAGAAAGTCTCTTTTGCTACTCCCTCAAGAGTTGGGAAAAAGCAGGATCAAGAAAAAATTAAAATTATAGGAGATTTACTAGTAGAGTCTGGGGCTGTAAAGACCATGGATGAACATTTCCCCCAGTCTACTCAATGATTATTCTCTCATGGAATGTGAGGGGGTTGAATAGCATCCCTAGACAAAAAGATATTCATGAGCTGGTAGCTGATCATTCTCTAGATATCCTTTGTATCCAGGAGACCAAGCTTTCAGTGGATTCCATGTTTAGATGTGCTCCTAATATTTGATTTCTGGGGCAATGTCAGTGTGTTGGTGCTTTGGGGAGCTCTGGTGGTCTTGCCATTTGTTGGGATCCTAGGAAAGTTACGCCTCTCTACTGGATCTCTTGTCACTCGGCTCTCTCAATGGTGGCCTCTTCTCTGGAAATTGGAGAGATGATTCTTATTACTAATGTGTATGCCCCTATAGATCTCCCTGCCAAGATTAAGCTCTGGGCACATATTAGGCATGTTAGAAGCTGTCACCCATTCTTACCTTGGATTGTTGCCGGGGATTTCAACTCTGTCATTAGTCTGGAGGAGAAGCGAGGTGGGCTGGCTCGCTTGGGTCCTTCTTCTAAGCTTCTTTGGGAAAATATGGATCTTTTACATCTCTCTGATGCCAGACCTCTTAATGGGCTCTTTACATGGAATAATAGAAGGGTTGGAGATGATGCCATCTCGGAACGCTTGGACAGGTTCCTGGTTTCTTTCTTTTGGAACTGTGGCTCTCTTTCTCTCTCTTCTAAAATTCTTGATTGGAGAGGCTCTGACCACTGGCCTATTAAGTTCACGGCTAGTTATGTTGCCGCCCCCAAGAAGCCTCCCTTTAAGTTCCAGTTGATGTGGCTTCGAAACTCTTCTCTCCATGATTTAATGGCTCACTGGTGGAGACAGGGTGGCCCTGCCTATGGCACTACTATGTTCTCCTTCTCTAAAAAATTACAATATGTCAAAAGGAAGTTGAAGAATTGGAACAAGACTTGTTTTGGTAATCTCCACATCATGAAGAAGAGGGCTCAGGATCGTCTAGATGTTATTACTAGGCAGATTCAGGATTTGGGTTTTTCTGAAGCTCTTGGCATAGCGGAACCCCAAGCTTCTAGTGATTTAGCAGAGTGGGATCTTAGAAAAGAAATTTATTGGAAACAGAAGGCTCGAGTTGACTGGCTTCAAGAAGGGGACAAGAACACCACATTTTTCCATAAATCTGTGTAGGCTCGACATAACAGGAGTTACATTTCTTCTCTTGTCACTTTTGATGGGACGCATCTGACCTCCTCTCAAGCTGTGTCCAGGGAAGCTATTCAGTTTTACTCTGCTCTCTTTTCAGATGACTTGCCTCCAGCAGAGATTGAGGAGAATACGATCTTGTCCTGTATTCCCTCTGTTGTGACCAGGGAGATGAATGACTCTCTTATGCAGCCGATTTTTATGTCTGACTTTTAGGAGGTGGTCTTCAGCTTGCGTAAGGGCAAAGCTCCGGGGCCTGATGGCTTCCTTGTTGAATTCTTCTAGGAATTTTGGGATATTATCAATCAAGACCTCTTGGATGTGGTTCACGAATCCATTCCAACAAAGTTATGCTCCGGGATTTGAATGCTACTTTCCTAGTCCTTATTCTGAAGAAGGAAGAGGCTAATCAGCTGGACTTCTTTCGACCCATTGCTCTATGTAATGTGGTCTATAAAATCATTACTAAGCTCCTAGCAGAGAGGCTTAAAGTTTGGCTTCCCATGGTTATCTTTGAGGAACAAGGGGGTTTTGTGGCTGGAAAACAAATTTTGGATGGGGTGGTTATTGCTTCTAAAGCCATTCACTCTATGTGTACTTCTAGAGAGCGCGCCATGTTCATCAAGCTCGATATGGCTAAGGCTTATGACAGAGTCAATTGGGGTTTCTTGCGGAAAGTTCTTCTGTCTTTTGGCTTCAGTCAGGAATGGGTTAGCTGGGTTTGGAGTTGTGTTACTACTCCCTCCTTCTCGGTCCTTCTAAATGGTGAACCATCTGAGTTATTTGGGGCCTCTAGGGGTCTTCGCCAGGGAGACCCTCTTTCTCCTTATTTGTTTATCATTATGGCTGAGGGACTTGGTAGACTTATCAATTCTCATGTATCCCAAAATCTGATTCAGGGCTGGCGATGGGGAAATGGGCTGCCCACTCTTTCCCACCTCCAGTTTGTTGATGATACGACCCTTGCTGGGAGAGCTCAGATTTGGGAAGCTGAAGCCTTTCGGCTCACTTTGGATACTTATTTGGCTGCCTCAGGTTAGAAAATCAACGACCAAAAGTCCTCTATTTTTTTCTTCAACACTCCTGAGCCTATTCAGCGGCGGATTGCTAATATCTTGAGATTTCAGATTGAGTCTCTCCCTCTGACTTACTTGGGTGTCCCTATTGTGGTGGGAAGATAGCCCAGGCTTTTCTGGCAGAGCTTGCTCGACAAGCTTCGACAAAAAGTCAATCATTGGAATCATAGGTGGCTCTCTACTGCTGGCAGGGTGACTCTCTTGCAATCTATGATTTAGGCCCTTCCTATATACAGAAGCATGGTTCAGGTTGCCCCGATGTATTTTCTTAAGGAATTTGATGCTCTTTCTCGCCAATTTCTTTGGAGTGGCAATTTGCAAAATTCTAAATGGAGCCTCATCTATTGGGATACTATCTGCAGGCCAAAAAAGGAAGGAGGCCTCGGCCTTCATTCTGCTATCTTGTGCAGTCAAGTTCTTGCTGCCAAGCTCTATTGGCGCTGGTGCTCCAGTCAGTCTCAGCTTTGGGCCCGTATCCTGTCACACAAGTATTTACCTGGCGTTAAACCTTCAAATGTTTCCAGGTTTCCTCTTGAGAGAAGAGGCTCTATGGTGTGGAATACCCTCAAGATTGGTGCTCACCTGGTGAAGAGAAGTCTTTTTTGGATCTGTAACAGAGGCACTGAGGCTCTGTTTTGGAGTGATTCCTAGAATGGGCATCCCCCTCTCTTGTCCTCTCATCCACACTTACAGCCTCTTTGTGATTTTTTCCTTTCTACTAGATGGAATAAGGTGGCTCATTATAAGGAGGCTCATAACCTGGGCCTTGTTGTTGGTTACAGATGGAAGAATTCTTTTGATTGGCTACCGGGTGGTTCTCTGGGGGATCGGTTGGAGCTTTCTCAGATCTTGGCTTCTAGGGAGTGCAGCTCTCTGTAGGAACCTGATGTTTTGGCTTGGGGAGGTGCTTCTTCTGGCAAGCATTCTGTTTCTTTAGGGTACCTTGCGCTGACTAAGCAACTATTTGGCGAGGTAGAGGTTTCTTGGTGGAAGAAAGCATGGAATAGCTTTTCTTGGCCTAAGTGTAACTTTTTCCTCTGGATTCTGGTTTACAATTGCTGTCTTACTTGGGAGAATATTTGCAAGAGAGGCTTCTAGGGGCCCTCCATCTGTTTCTTATGCCGCAATAGTGAAGAGACTATTTCCCACCTTTTTTTCTAGTGCTCTTTTGTCAAGCAGATTTGGCACTTCTGGTGGAGTGTATGGGGATGCTCATGCTGGCATGTTTCTTCCTTGTCTGAGTTCTGGGACCGTCTGGGCCATCCCCCTTCCAAGACCTCTTTTCTTCAGGTTGCTTGGACTATTGGCCCTTCCTTTATTTTATGGCATGTTTGGCTTGAGAGAAATAGGAGGATCTTTCATGAGGTGCAGCTGGGGATCAGACACCTGTGGGGGAAAATTGTTCATTCTCTTCATGAAACACTCTTGGAAAAATGTGACTTTTTTGGAGGTTTGGATCCTGGAGATGCTGGTATTTACTCACGCCTTTCCTTTCCTCTTCAGGGCGGTGCCCCCTCTCTGCCCCACAGACACGCTAGGAATAGAGCCAGGCAGCGCTCTCAGCGTGTTAATCGCGAGGGGCATTGGACTCCTTCCCAGTCTGGATTTCATCTCTGGTGATGTTCAGTTTCTGTTCTCTATCTACAAGGGTTACCATACAAATAACCTCATGGAAGCCCTTGCTATCTTGGTTGTAGTGGAACAGTGTTGTCAACGTGGCTGGAGAAGAATTACCTGTGAGATTGACTCACAGGTGGTAGTGAATTTATTGAATAGACGAAACCTTGTGGATGTGGATTGGCGTTTGGCTCTGGTTATTCAACAGGTCACTCAGTTATGCAATTCTCTGGATTCTATGTCTTTTATGCATATCCCTCGGGAGTAGAACAGTGCGGCTGATTGCTTGGCTAAATGGGTTTCTGAGCACGCGTTGGATTGGAATATTGTTGATCATAGGATGCTTTCCCCTGATTTATCTCATAAGCTGGCTCAACTTGTTGACCAGGATAAAACTCTTTAGTACTCTTTGTTTCCTCTGTTGTTCTATTCTCTTTGGTATTCAATAAAATTTTTACCCCTCTTTTAGTTTAATAGTGCAATAGTCGTGTCATTTGTTTAATTTCAATATTAACTATTAGATATTTATTATATATTTGTTTTTTATTTAATTAATATTATGATTATTTTATTATATATCTATTAGAAATTAATCTATATAAAGTTAGACTATAGATCTTAATCTTTCAAGCTCGAAAGGTCCATACGACAAGGTTGTCCCCTTGCTCTAGCACTCTTTTTCATTGCCTTTGATGCTCTTTTCTACCTTCTTAGAGTCTCTTCCATTTCTCCAAGAATCAAAGGTATCTCTCCCCCAAATGAGAGGATCTTGTGAACATCCAATTTGTAGATGATATCACTCTTAATTTCTTTGAATTAAATGAGTACAATATAGACTCACTGATCACTAAATTTGTTTTATTTTGTAGAGCCTCAAGAGCTCAACCTTCCACCTCTAAGGGTGTGCTTCTAGGGTGGTAGGGAGCACCTCCTGACCGGTTTTCCGAATTTGACTTTAGTTGGGGAGGTCCTAAATAACTGGTCAAATAACTTGGTATTCCCTTTTCCCTCAACATCTGCATGAAAGAAACATGGTTATGGGTCGAAGAGAAGGTTGACAGTAAACTCAAGAAATGGAACAAACATTACCCATTCTTAGTAGGAAGGGTCTATGTTTTCCAAAAGATTCTCTCCTCATACAACTTGCATTACTCCTATGTCTAGATGTTCAATGGCTATCAAAGCAATGGTATTCAGAAGAAGATTAGGAACTTCATTTGGTTGAACGAAAAAGGGAATGGTAACCAATATTAGTTTGTGAAGTGGAGTTGGTGCACTATGGACAAGAGTTGGGAAGGTTTGGGTCTAAGGACTTTAGGAATAGGGGTACGGTGTTAGATACTAAATGCATAATCAAAGCCCTTAATGGAAAATAACCCTAGAAGGTACTTACACGATATATTAACTTTGTCCCAAAAAGGCCAAATCTTGGAAGCTGCTCCCTTTTGGTGACTTGCTTGTTGGTTCATTCCCTATGTCTCCTTTAGGATCGAATGTATTCGAGATAATTTGGAAGGCATGAAAAATAGCGAGGAGTAACATCTCTAACAATTTTAGTGTCATGGATGGTAATCGTTCTATTTGGTGAAACCTTTTTTATAAGGACAAATCCTTGGCTCTTTTGCAGGGTTTCTTTGCTAAGAATTGATATGAAAATTTGAAAAGGCCTAAGATGCCTTAGTGATATCTTTTCCAATGGACAATTAAAGTCTTGGGCTTCTTTTAGAAATGAATACAACTTCCCTACAAATCACTAAAGGACACATTTGGTGCTAAGAGAGGACTGAAAGTCTATTAACTTCCCAAGATCCTTCACCTCTAACTTGTATTGGTGTAACTCTCTTAATTGGTGAGATGAAACTAAGATGATGAAACTTAATGCAAAGCTGATTTACAAAACTATCAGTAATAATCCTTCCATCATGGAAAGTTCCCAAGTAGTCCAAACTTTATATCCTATGTAAGTTATAGGTTTTCGAGGCATTTAGTTGCCTTGAGGGTTTTCAAACTCTTCTCTTCTATTTTCATTTCATTTGTTCTTGTAATTTTAGCCACATTTTTTATCATATTTTTTATTTGATGCCCTTGGTTTGCTAAAGATCTCCCTATTGTGTAGGTGAGTCCAAAACTTGGTGAAAACTCAAGATTTGTAGCTTTTTAGACAATATTGTAATAATAGGATGACAACATGTGGGTTGGATGCTAATGCATTGTATTGATGTTTTCATGTCACGATGATTTCCATGGCAATGATAGCAAGAGACTAATTTCTAAATACTTAAACTCATCTTTTTATTGTAAATTTGGTTTTTGAATTTTGTATGTTGGATAATAGGAATTAAGAAATTTCCTTAAACCTCTCTATGCCTCTCCTCTTGAACATATCTTAACTATAGAGAAGAATTTATCTTTGATAAGATTTTATTTTATTTTTGAATTATTACAACAATCAATTAAATCTAAATGCAAAAAATAAAACATTAAATCCCACTTGTTCTTGTACAGATTGTGTGAGAATAAAGTACTTGTCAACCTTAAGACATCGAAATTAACAAAAAAAAAATATTCGGTGTATGAGAATTGGAAGAATACAAAATAATAAACAATTTTTTTCTAGAGTGTAAACTAATACATACAATCTATAGTAGATTTTCTTTTTGTTTCTATATTTTATTTCAAGCTTAATCCTATTTGCTTTGCTGAGAGTAGTCTTCTATCCACTATTTTGTATGAATATATATTCAGATTCTCAATCTAACTAATACAATACTATTACTTAATGATGATGATGATGAAGATAGATGAAATGACTAAAATAAAAAATTGAAGATATCATACAAACCAAATCAAAACAAATATTAAACTAACATCTTATAAACCAAAACAAATATAAGAAGATATACATTTATAAATTTTTAAAAAAATATATTAACTAATTACTTGGTAGGTTAATTTTCAATACTTCAACTATACTCTAGACATGCATTAAATTAAAGAAAGCTACATCTTATTTACTAGGCATTTAATGCTTCAAACTGAAGTGGTAACATGGATAAACATTGAAACATTGCAATTTTAAGAATCTAAGTCTAAACTTGTTCATGCATTCAAATTCGCACCGAATATTTGAGTTGTACATGCAATGAAAACATCTTAAATTATCAAGTGACACTCAATAAAACTAACAAGAAAATATAGGGTGGACGTACACATGCAATTATATGAGAAGAGGGGAGCCTTTTTCCAAAGATCATTCAAATAAATGCTTGTTGAGACAAGACAATCAAACAATTGTAGATATGAAGAATTTTCCAATGCTTAGGTGGAAATTAATTGGAATATGATATCAAACTAAAATATTTTGGCCTTTTGATTTGAAGATATATATATATATATATATATATAGTGAAAGCTAGAGTCTAACATCCTAAAATTGAATTAGGATTTGTTGACTTTTTCATATATTTCCAAGAATTATCATAACATCTAGAATTGAAAAAGGACATATGTGCTCTACTTTTTTAGTTAAACAATATAATATGACGAAGGAATTGAATCCCCATCTATAGTAGTTCTCTAGAAAGAAAAATCTAAGCATAAAGAATTAGAAGATAATTCGTCTACAAGCACTCTTAGCCCTAGGCCAATTGTAGAAAATATTAGTGTAGGTCTCTAATGTGCCACAATGACATTTTTTATTAGCAACCTAATACATGCAATATTGTTTCCCCAATTAAAATCTTTTAGTTAGACAAACTAAAAAAATGGACAATTTAAGGTTTCAATTTGGATTGCCAAATAGTTATAAGTTGATCAAGCTAAGTCTAAGTACATAAATTAAGTCTTGCTAATTTTTTATTTTACATAGACTAGAGGAGAATATGTTAGGATCTTGTGGAATAGCACATACATTTAATTCTTAAAATGTGTTGAATTTCCACTTCTAATCCTTCCACCATGAGAGGTAGATGAAGGTACAAACTTGTGAAGCAATAATGTGAAGGATAAAAGTCAAGTCAACATTAAAAATCTATAAATTTTATTCTAGTATTGAAAATGGGTCCCAGCTTTGTAGAAAATTAAATTTCTAATAAGATGGAGATTTGTTTTTGCTAGAGATAAACTAGAAGTATTAAAATGAGAGACCACTAAAATAGTGGTAATTGAAAAATAGAACATATCTAAAATTGTCTAGAACTAAGTTATAATGAGAGACCACTAATATGTAACCATTGAAAAAGAGATCATATCCAAAATTGTCTCGAGACCGCTTGAAGGATGGCTTAACTATCTCATAGATTTAGCACATTCAACACAAAGATAATGTTTTACTGTGGATTATGATCGTGAGAAGTTGAGTAGGGCTTTCAATCACCCATGTCCTCACATTAAACTTGCCATCAGAACAGTCATTGGGCAAGACTGGTTTCTTTCAAACTCAAAGGATCTTTTCATAGAGGTTTCGTCTTTATCTCTTTCTAATTACATGGATCTCTTGTTCTCTGCAATGGTTAGTGCTCTGGCCAATCCTTATGTGCAGCCCTTCAATTTCTCTTTGTATACACTGTAATCTGAGTTAGATTCTCTTTCTTTTTATATGTGGGCTCTCATCCCATTGATAGCTTCATGGATAAATGGGAGTTTATTTCCGATGCTAGTTGTTCTATCCTCCTCTTTGTGGTCAAGGTGAGATTTTGTAAAAAAAAATTGATGAAACACTTCTCGACATTGACAATATTGATTTTGGTCTTAAAACCCAAACTATGTTAGACATCATGGATCAGTTTTCTTCTCTGCACCTTCTCTTTAGTTACATCAAATATGCCCCAAGAACTGTTACTCCTTCGAATGTCCCTTCCCCAGTTCTAGTAGCAGTTGCTAAATTGTTGCTATTTGACAGCTTTTTTTGTTTTGATCAAATGTTTGTCTCTGCCTTGTGAATTCAGTATACATTTTTGTTATCGATGGAATTTTTGAAATTTGAAACCCAACTTTTGTATGTGATTTCTTATTTGTATAGGATCTTTTGTATGTTGTTGGCTGCGCTGATACATAATTATCATGTTCTTTAATACAAGTATAGTGACATAATCACTTTTTATCAAGGAACTTAATTATAATACAATTTTGATTATATATCTAGAATTGACATTACAGTACCATAGAGGTTTATCTTATTATAGGATATTTCAATAGCATGGGGCTATCATTCAAAAATCATACATGAATCTAACCCAAGCATGTTTAATTTATAAGCATTGACAATCCAAACATATAGAAGGAGAAGGAAGGAGAATCACAACATCTAGATTTCCCCATGCATCAACACGGTCTAAGATAACCATAGGAGGTCCCATGTAGCCTTTCCATTATTATCATTTTCCTCTAGAGTTCCTTCCTTTACATCCAATAATTATTTAGTTTTTAGATGATGATTAGCATAATCATCAGAGAATGCAAGCAATAAACACATCATTTATGAACACAAACCCAATAGAAACAACAATCCCCTGATCTAAACAACTATTCAATATCGAGAGCCATCAAACTTATACTACACAAGAAGCACTAATCTCACAACTGGATACATCAAATAACAGACATACCACTGTCAGAGAAAAAATTAGATGGTCCACACACTGTTTTGTACTTCACTTCTTCTCTACATGTCAATTGATAGAACATGAGTCGTACTTCCTGGACCATAGAGAAATATACTCTATCGACGGTAAGCTCTCTCTCTGTATACCAGAGTGAATGATCTCCTTCATACACACAAAGATATTATACATATGTAATTTGATACCATTCTTATGTTGGCTTGGTTTCTCTTTTACTGATGCAACCAATCTTCTATGTCAGCCTGTAATACGTTTGATCCACTTCTTCACAGTCGACTCGATTAAATTCAAATTTGGAAAAGAAATTAGCCGTTTGAACAAGTTTAAACCTCAATTGGATCAATCTCTTTTCTTAACAACAGAATGAAGAAACAGGATATGTTATTTTCCAATAAGCCAAATGATCTTCCCCACCAAGCACATGGCAACATCGTGTGATTTGGAAAACAGGTGCAAACCCACTAGTCTACTTTCGAATGTGCGCTAGCCCCTGATCTTCTATTTTTCAATCAGTCATTGATCCATATTTCATATGTAGTGTTTCACAAGAATTCAGCTATGATGAGAATGAATTGAACACTTAGCACTCATTGCATCTAGGTGATGCTCACCAAGGTGAAGCATTGAGCCCACAAACATTTTGTCAAATAAATAGGGTCTCACAGATATTTTGCAAACACACGAGAGTCAGTCGATTACCTTGCTCCAAGATGACTTGTCCTCATCATGTGATTTTGAAACTAAAGGCAAAGGACCCCACACAGGTCTTGTGAACATGTAGACACCGTCCAATATTTAAGAATGTATTACAACTATTGATACTGTGTGATGAAAATGTGTCACACTTTTATGAGTCATTCCATTCAAGGTTGCTCAAGAATGAGACCTCAAATATCAACTCATAGCTCCCTAGTCATGGAATGCAAAGGTGTGTGATGAAGGCCCTCAGATTGACCTATTTGTGCCCTTGCAAGTACACCATGGAATGAGAGATTCAATGCATGAAAATGAAATCTATTCTATATGATAACAATGTATAAAATGAAATTAATCTATATGATAACAATGCATGATTAATCTATAAAAGGAAATATGCAAGTTTAATCTATGGAAGAAAATATGAATCTAATCTACATGAATAGCCATGGATGCAAGAAGAAGAAGACAAGAAGAGAGAAGTTGCAATATTCAAGCCAAAGTGCTCAAATTCTCCTCCAAAATTGCTCTCCAAACCCGCAACATAACAATACCTAAAAATTCTATATGAGAATAAGAAGGAGAGGTTTCCTTTTAAAGATAAATGGACGGTAGAGATTAAGAAGCAAAAATCAAAGGCTATGATTAAGAGGCAAAAAGCCCACCACTTAGGAAGATGTGTAGAAAAATGAACTTTTATTTAATTTTTATTTAATTTGTTTCCTTTTTCATCAAATAAAGTGCTTTAAGTGGGGATTTTTATTTATTTAATTAAAAGAGGGATTTTATTTTAATTAAATAAGATTATTTAATTTAATTAAAAGGGATATTTTAATTGAATGAGATAATATTATTTAATTAAGAGAGATTTTAATTAAATAAGATAAGATAATTTAATTAAAAATGAATTTTAATTAAATAAGATAATTGTTGAAATGATCAAACCTTAGGAAATATTGAAATAATTGAATTAATTACGATTTGATCAAGGAAATTAATTTGAATTAAAATGTTGCAAAGCATTGATTCAGGAATTTGATAAATTGATAAATGGGGACCATAGTCTAGGCGATTATTTTAGGGTGCATACATTTGCCCCTCTTTGACTAATGTGTGATCATTCTGGGAACACATGTAATCAAAAAATAAAGTTGAAGTGTGAGATCGATTTGGGATCACAAAACAACACAGACATCAACACTATTGTAAATAAGTAATTGACATCAAAACAAAGATAAGCTGATTGCAAAAAAGACAAGGTCAACACCGTTGTAAATAAGTAATTGACATGCCTAAGATAAGAATCTCAGGCAAGGTTGCCCCAAGCAGAGTAAATGATAGGATTGGTAAAGCTGAATCAATGATTGAAGTTTGATAGGTACTGCCCCCTCGTGATCAAAATCGAAATGAGATAGAGGAGAACCAACAAATTGATCAAATTGATCAAATCAAACTAAAGATAAGGTTCTTGATGTAAGATGAAAGATATAAGGGTCACAGAACTAAGGTAGATCATCAAGAATGAAAGATTATGCCCCAAGGTTGAATTAGAAGAAAACAAGTTGGATGAAAGTGAATGGAAGATAGAAGTTTGGAAGATGTGGAAAGAAATGGAGAGAAAAAAGAGAATTTGTCTTAAGAAAGAGAATGCCTCAAAATCAATCAACTATTTAAGATAGAAAATTTTGATTGAGATCACGAAAGAAGATAAGGAAATGAAGATCAGAACGTTATCACAGTTGATTAAAAGTCCACAAGAAAGATGAAGGAAAACCCTTGCAAACTCATAATGCAGCCTAAAAATGCAAACTAACATGAGGTCTAACAATGCAAGCTGCATAAAAATGCAAAGGTGTACTTGCAATAGAGCAACTGTAACATAGGACTTTGTGTTCATCATTCATGAGAGAATGTTAAGGAACTTATTTTCATCATTGGGCCATTATTAATGGACATCGGAAAATCACACAATCATCACTAGTCACAAGCGCAACTATGAAGATATAAATGTGATTTATATCGGATTGGAATGAGGAAAGATTCTAACATAAGCATCAAAGACATAAAGGTCAAGATGACTATGATGTTAGCTTACCCAATTTAATATAGCAAAATCACGCTCGCATCAAGGCATAGAGGCCAGGATGACTAGCATAACGGTTGTGCAAAAATAGTGAAGCATAAAGTAGGAAGCAAATAAAAACATGTTCTATGCCCCAAGTCCTTTAGCTATGCATCCCAGAGAGACTTATTAGACAAGGACACTCGACAAAAATCAATAACAGTCAGCACACAAAGAAAAGATCATGACATAGCTCAAGCATTAAGTGTTGTGTTTAAAAATTGAAGTGTGTTAACTGATACTGAGTTCCGAGGATAAGGATTGAATGCTTGCAAGCAGGTAAGACCACATGATAAAACTGGCTAAGACCAAACTGATAAGTGTTGAAAAACACTTGATGTCAAGGGTTGTATTGAAAAATATAGTTGAGGTGGTGTTGAAAAACACCATTTTTGAGGTGTCCTAAAGACTAACGCATCCAAGAGACCAAACCTAACACAGTTATGCCCCCTAGACAAAGACAAAGACCAATTCCAAACCAAGGCAACAAGGACAAGGCATGATGGAGAAAGACTAAGTGTCGCGGACACGCGCTAAGAAACAGGGGTGCAAAGGCCTCAAGTAGCACCTGTTTCCAAGTTTTCACCACTTGGATTTTATTAAAAAAATTTCTCTTTCATTTTTTTCATCTTTTTTTTAGGACTTTTTATAATTTTTTTGAATTTTTGCTACCAAGGCGCCTGTTTTCAGGTTTTCACCAAGGCACTTTTTCTATTTTGTTTGAATTTTTGAATTTTTGAATTTTTTTGCTATTTTTGGAATATATAATTTTTTTGAGATACATCAAAGCGCCTATTGCTAGGTTTTAACTAAGATGATCATTTTTTCAGGACATTTTCTAATTTTTAGAATTTTTAACAATATATCATTTTTTGGATTTTTTCAGGATCAATAATTATGTACAAAAGGATGCCCCTAGACAGAATGGGCATCATGGATATAACTTCTTCAGGTGCAAGACATTGATAGGATCAGGGAGCTGCTCTCCCTCTTCTGTAGACAGTAAATAAGCACCTAACCCAAAAGTTGTTGTAATGATGTAAGGTCCAAGCCAATTAGGTTCAAATTTTCCCCTTTGATCTCTATGCTATTGATTCTTAGGATTTTCACATAGGACAAGCTCTCCCACTTGGAATTCTCTAGGGTGAACCTTTTTGTTGAAGGCTTTGGACATGTGCTTTTGATAAACCCTCATATGGTCAAATGATGCTTGATGTTTTTCATCTAGAAGTTCTAAGTCTTGAAGTCTCATGGCGCGGTAATCTTCATCTATAACTAGACCATGGAGAGAAACTTGATGTGAAGGAATCTCAACCTCCAAAGGTAACACTGCTTCAGCACCATATGCAAGGGAAAAAGGAGTAGCCCCAGTAGGAGTACGAATACTCGTTCTATAGGCCCACAAAGCCAGATTTATCTATAAATGCCAATCTCTACCATTCTTACAGACTATTCTATGCAAGATTTTAAGAATGGTCTTGTTTGACGCCTCTACTTGACCATTTCCTTGCGGGAAGTAAATGGAGGACCAATGTTGTTTAATCTTGAATTTTGAGGACCAAAAGTGTGTGCTTAAAATGTGTCACACTTCTATGAGTCATTCCATCCAAGGTTGCTCAAGAATGAGGCCTCAAATATCGACTCATAGCTCCCTAGTCATGGAGTGCAAAGGTGTGTGATGAAGGCCCTCAGATTGAACTAGTTGTGCCTATGCAAGTACACCATGAAATGGGAGATTCAAAGAGAAAAAGCAAGGATGCTAGTCTCCATGATCATATAATATGCAATGAAATGAAAACTATTTTATATAATTGCAATGCATGAAATGAAATTAATCTAAATGATAACAATGCATGATTATTCTATGAAAAGAAATACAAATGCAAGATTAATCTATGAAAGGAAACATGAATCTAATCTACATGAATAACCATGGATGCAAGAATAAGACAAAAAGAGAGAAGTTGCAATATCCAAGCTTGAGTGCTCAAATTCTCCTCCAAAATTGCTCTCCAAACCTGCAGCATAACAATCTAGGCAAGATATTGATCCTCCAACTAAGAAATATTAAATCCTTGTCTTTTGGTTAGATCGACCTAACTTCTAGGCAAAGGGGCTAAGAAAATTATAGAGAGAAATTCTTAAGTGATAACTTAAGCGAGCAAGAACAAACACTATCTAGTCAACAAAGGATTATAATAAAAAGAGCATTTTCCCAAAACTGAGACTTGGGGTTTTAGGGATATAAGAATATGAAAACCCTAGTCGGGTCAAAGAGCTTGAGAAAATGAATCTAGGGCCAAATTTTTTAAATCCAACGGATCCAACATATCTAAGTTGATTGTGATGACATGTCCAACATCTCCATACCCCTATACTACAAATGTGATGTATAATCAATCTCCTACAATTATAAGAACAAACCATGAAAAATTTGTAAATTTTCGTAACAACAATTTTAACTATTTTGAAAACAAAAATCAACAATCTTCCCCTATGATAAACACTTGATAATGATTCAATTACCAACAATATTACAAACTTAGTTCATCAATGAGAAATGTTATTTCCAAAAATCTTCCCTTTTGTCATTAATGGCAACACATATTGAAGAAAATCATTCTGAATGGTGACAAAATAGTTTTGGCCTTTTTTTTTTTTCCCTCTGCACTATTCACCAAGGAAAAAGGACAACTCTCTATGCATAGGCATTTCAGATTCTTTCTGCCTTTCCTTTGCAATTTCCTTGTGCATTGTCTAATTCCGTCTACCAAGGTAATGTGATCAACATAGACAATAACAATCAACCAATTAGATCACCTTATGTTTTAATGTACAAATTACTATCTTCAAAGCCTCTTTTAAATCTTTGTTGTTATAGGTACATGTCCAATCTATCATACTAAGCTCTAGGGTCCTATTTTATTCTATATGATACCTTCTTCAATTTGAACACAAAATTTTGATTCTCTACTAACTTAAGTTCTTTGAGTTGCTCAATATATGTCAAGTATAGTAGGAAAACTAAATTGTTGCAAAGGGTGGTCAAACCCCTCAAGGACTCAATACCCCCTCTAAATTATGATCAAACATTTCAAGTCTACAAATCTCTAAGTTCATTCACTAAGATAGGAAAGTGTGTGTAATTATGTCACTACTAGATAAAAATATTGACTATGGAAACAAAAAAAAAACCTGTTGCCAAGATCACCTGATAATCCCTACAAACTCTCTCTCCAAGATGCATGTCGATATCAAGGGTGACATCGTAGTGCACTTGAGTGTCCCGTACAAATGACATGTAGAGGCCCTACTAGAAAGCGCAAAAATGATTAGACACTTGTTTGGAGTGTTTAATGTGATGTAAATAAGGAGGTAGAATTAACTGTGATGAAATAACATAAAGATGAGAAAGAGAGAGAAAAAGTTTTACAAAGAGTCCAATAGATCATAAGCATGTTACTATGTACTTCTTCAAACATGCACACAAGGTAAATGAGGATAAAAATGTTGGGGCTATGATTTAGAGGTCTACCACAATCAAACCCTCATTTTGGTGTTTCCACCTACATAGATAGCCAAGATAGATACATTTATAAACGATAAGGGAAACCATAAAAGAAACAACACAAATGATATACTATAATGAAAATGAATAAATAAACAATGCGATAAGAAAAAGAAAAGGAATTCCCCTTCAACACCAAAAAGATGGAGGCTACTAGACTGAAGACAAGTGTGAATTCCTTGGATGGACATGGAGCTTTTATAATGGTAAATATGAAACAAGCATATAGATGAATGATTGACCTGATGAATAAATAACAATAACAAGAGCACTATATTGCATGAATGGAGAAGAAGAAGCTTAAAGAGATAGGTAGCATATTGGTAGATCCAAGAAGACCCAAAAATGAAGCCAAAGAGAAAGAAAAAGGAAGCTCAAAGGCATCCTGATGTTAGTAGTTTGTAGCAGAAGCCATTACACTACCTGTACCATCCTAAAACGTAAGCACCCTTATTAGGTGCTCATTTCTAGCCCCGTATGTTTGGGTTCCCACATTGATTTCACGTCTTTTAGCCCTTTTGAATGTTTTGAATCAACATTATTTGTTCAAAACTCAAGGATGGCTCTAGCTTCTATGTATGATTTCCAATTTTACATCCATTCATGTGATTCATCTTCCATCTAGGTCCTTTATGTATGCATTTTTGGATCTCAAGATTTTTCCTGATTTCTAAGTGGACTATGGTTCTCAACACCCCCTTTTAGCAGACACCCCTCGTTACAAGTGTGGTTGACGTTGTACCAAAAGATCAACCTAATAATGTATGATATAACCACTAGACTTATAGAATCCATAGGAGGCGCTTAGTTTATTGTCACAAATCCCGAGGGGAGCACTAACCATTTTGCCAAAAATCTCCAACTCAATGTTACCCGAGGGGATTCAAACCTATGATCAAGCTCTGATACCACTTTTTACAAGTGTGGTTGTTGTTGCACCAAAAGATCGACCTATCAATGTCTGATACAACCATTGGACTCGTAGAATCCACAGGAGGTGGTTAGTCACTTGTCACGAATCCAGAGGGGAGTGCTGACCATTTTGTGACCACCCTTAGTCCCGGACTAACTTTTAAAAATTCATCCTAGACAAAGGATGAATAAGGTCAGCCTTTTCCTAGACAAGGTCGACCTAAGTTAGCCTTGTCCTAGGGCACCTTTTTTTTAGTGGGCTATAGGCCCAATGCTGGGTTGTTTCTCCTAGGTGCTTAATCAGGGTCAACCTTGCAAAATCTGGGCCCAAAATGTGCATAAAAGGATACCTATTCCTCTCATTTTCACATCCATTACATACCTACAATTCAAGAGACATATTCATGCAAGTAAGCTATTCTGAATTCAAGAGATTCAAGTGCAAGGATTCCATCAAGCATTTCAAGTCTTCTTCTTCTTCTTCTTCTTCTTCTTCTTCCTCAATCGAACATTATGAAAAACCAAAATTCCTCATTCAAGGGTTTGGTTTAATGATTTCCTATTGGGTTTTAATGGAGTCCAAGTTATTGCATCAACACTTATGATCATCTCCAAAGAGGCATTCTATCATTGAGGTATAAGGTGATTAATTATGTTTCAGATCTATCTTACATTTCATCTTTCCTTATGCAATTTAAATTCAATTTCAAGGTTAATTCCTATACAGAGGCTTGACCAAGGAAAGCCCCTTTCCAAAAATATATCCCCTTCTTTCTTTTTTGAAGGAACAAGTGGCACAATCTTGAATCCATATTTTCAAAGTTTCAGAACCAGTGATAAATCCTCTTCAGATTTCCTCATTTTTTGTGCCTCTAGGACTAGGTCACCTTTTTGGGATTAGGCCGACTTAATTCAACCTTTTCCTTTAGATTTTAGATTTTCACAATTGTGAATTAGAGGTATTAGAGTGCCAAATCCGAAATGGTTTATAATTCCGACAGTTCTGAGATAGTCATTTCTAGATTTGAAGTTTGTTCGTCCTCTCCTAGCTCTAAGGTGAGTTCATTATTTTACTTTTTATCTTACATTTACTTTTATGCATCAGATCCAATATCACATCCTACTATTAGTCATTTTCTTTATAATAGCACAAGTGTATTTCATACATTTACATATCATAATCACACTTTATTCACGAGGAATACACAAATCCTCCTTTTACCTAGATTTTGCATTAGCACCCATTCATCCTTTTTGGGTTGTGCTAATAATATTTATTTAAGGGTGGTTTTGTATTCCAATGCACAATATGATTTGGTGAGTGATCTACATCCTAGCATTGCTCACCATTTTATACTGTACATTTTGGTGAACCCGACTCATCAACATTTCCTCCTTTTGATTTTTTGTGGTTAGATCCTCTTTGCATAACATTTCTATTTTCATTTTATATCTAGATCTACTTTGTATGCGTTGTAGATATTTTTACATCTTCTCTTCATTCCATTGTTGCATCTACATATAATTACATTTCTAGATACATTTCACAATATTTCTAGATCCATTTCACAATATTTCATGCAATGCTTATCATTTCATTTCATATAGATCAATTCATTTCTTATTATGCATTTGTATTAATGAATACATTTACATATCATAATCACACTTTTTTCATAATTAAAAACACAAATCCCCCTTTTACCTAGATTTTGCATTAGCACCCCTTCATCCTTTTTGGGTTGTGCTACCATATTTGTTTAAGGGTGGGTTTGTATTCCAATGCACAATATGATTTTGTGAGTAATCTACATCCTATTATTGCTCACCATTTTATATTATTCATTTTGGTGAACCCAACTTATGACATTTCCTCCATTTGATTTTTCGTGGTTTTTTCCTCTTTGCATGACATTTCTATTTTTATTTGATATCTAGATCTACTTTTTATGCGTTGTAGATATTTATATGTTCTCTTTATTCCACTATTTCATCTACATATAATTACATTTCTAGATCCATTTCACAATATTTCATGCATTACTTATCATTTCATTTCATATAGATCAATTCATTTCTTGTTTATGCATTTACATTAATGAATACATTTACATATCATACTCACACTTTTTTCATAAGGAATACCCAAATCCCCCTTTTACCTAGATTTTGCATTAGCACCCCTTCATCCTTTTTGCGTTATGCTATTAGATTTTTTTAAGGGTGGGTTTGTATTCCAATGCACAATATGATTTGGTGAGTGATCTAGATCCTAGCATTGCTCATCATTTTATACTGTAGTGATGTAGATCACTCACCATTTTATATTGTACACTACCATATTCAATAGGTGTAATGTCTCAATTGCCACATTTAGACTAAATATTTTCAGGATTACTGAGTGGTGTGTAGATGTCACTGTGTTGCATACATGTATAAGAATTAAACATTCCACATGGCTAGGAAATCAAACAAAAAGGTTAACAAAGGACACATATGAGGTGGGAGCTGACTTAGATTCAACTGAAGTAAAGGTGCTATGTGACATGGAATCACATAAGGTGCAATTTATGATGTTACATATACCTCTTCTCTAAGATTCACAATCACAAATGTTGATTTAACATGTACATATGATATTTTTGGATTGGTGTGGATCGGTTATGCAATATTCTTGGTTGCTAACCTAGTGGTGAGTTCAGGACATGGATGTGTGTCCTCTGTTAGAGTAATAGTCCATTAACCTTTATAATTAAGTCTATCTGATTTAATTATTAAAGGTCACTATTATTCTTTTTCACTTAAGCTTGTCATTTAGGTGCATAATAATTAATATGTTTATTAATTATTAAATGCACAAACCTAGCTTTCTCCGGCTTTAGGGTTTCTCACCTTATAAGCCGCTTTTTGTAATTATTGTATTCATTCTTTTTGAGAAATATAATTTTGCTCTCACTCCGCTGAGATTCTCAAAAACCTAGCTCTCTCTCTCTCACAGGTTTCGCTCCAGCTTCTGGCATTTTGCTTGCAGGTGATCTTGGCGTTCTGTGGATTTGCACATTTGTGAAATCCTACATGGTATCAGAGCCACCCTGTCGCTGCCAAGGTTGAAGGTTCTTGAAGCCTGGATTCGAAGACGACAGCCACAGCTTGTTTCTGAGGTTTTCTGTCACTTTGAAGGAGGCACGACCTTCTGGAGAAGATTGAGAAGAAACAGACTCCGCCATTGCGTTCAGAAGGCCTGTGAGAGTCGAAATCATATAAAATTCGACTACTTTTGGTCTCCGTGACCCCAGGGAAAAATTTTGAGCCTACGAGGGCCGTACGGCTCGAAAATCGAGAAAAAAATTCTTGAAAAAAGCAAAAAACGTGTTTTTTTAAGGTTTTCGGGCACAGTCTGCCCACGCCGCCCGCGGGCCACCCGCGGGCCGCCGCATCCTCCGCCGCCCGTGCTCCGCCAGCAGACCGCCGCCACTCAGCCTCCGCCGGTGGAGCCACCATCCGACCACCGGCCAGCTGACCGGGCTGACGTCAACGGCTGGATATTTTTTCCGGCGTATTTTCAAACTTTCGGGCGACGATAAATTTTACCGGCGGCCGTACAATTTTTTCGGCGACCCCGATAGCCTGTGATGGCCAAACAGCCGTCAAATTTAACACAGTCTCTGTGTTTTTCCAGAGAGCATTGTTTCGGAGGGGCAGTTGGTTTTTTGCCCGTATCTTGGGCATACAGTGTCCTTTTTCGAAAAATGAAATATCACCGGAAAGCTGTTTCCGAGACGGACGCAATGGTGCTGGTTTCGTTTGCTGATTCAGCCGTTTGAGCACCTGTTTTTAGCGTTGAAGTAGAGGCTTCATTTTCCCTTCTGCTCTGCATCCGGTTTCCAGGTTTTTCTCTAGTTTTCTTTGTACTTTCAGTGGTTGATTACTTGCTGTACGGGGGTTAGAATCCTACTTTGTGGGGGGATGTTTTTTCTTTCTGTCATTTACTTTCAGAAATTGACCCTTCTACTTCCGTCTTTCTTTCTCTCAATGTCGGACACCTCTGTGGCCCGACTGACACCGCACAATTACCACACTTGGAAAGCACACATGACCAGGCTTCTCATGTCACGTGGCTTATGGTCATGTCTAGATGAACACCAACCTATCCTACAGCGTCCTTTTGAGATTCTACAGCACAGGAATAAGATGGATGAAGCCATGGGATTGATTGCACTGAACATCTCCGACAGTCTCCTATTTCACTTGGATGGTTTGACCACTCCTAGGGCCATTTGGGGCAAGTTTTCAGATTTGTTTGGCACTGTCAATGAGTTCCGGGCACTTCAGCTTG
>MU224511.1:1320121-1359157 GCA_018584345.1 Thuja plicata
TTTTCACTTAAGCTTGTCATTTAGGTGCATAATAATTAATATGTTTATTAATTATTAAATGCACAAACCTAGCTTTCTCCGGCTTTAGGGTTTCTCACCTTATAAGCTTCTTTTTGTAATTATTGTATTCATTCTTTTTGAGAAATATAATTTTGCTCTCACTCCGCTGAGATTCTCAAAAACCCTAGCTCTCTCTCTCTCACAGGTTTCGCTCCAGCTTCTCGCATTTTGCTTGCAAGTGATCTTGGCGTTCTGTGGATTTGCACATTTGTGAAATCCTACATCCTCAACTTGATTGGTTCATGATTTGGATGATGGAAAGCTATTTTTCTTTTATAGAAGTGGTTGTTGTTTAGTGTTCCTGATAAACAGTGCATAGATGAGTATGAATTATGAAGACAGAGTTGTTCCTATTGATGTCATGGCATTTTATGTTGCTTATTGATGTCTTTGTATCTTGTCCTATTCATGTTGCTGGAGTTGGATTATGTGATTGGATTTGATGATTTTTCATGTAACATATTGATGTTCTTATTGTTCTTGGCCGACATGATCTGGTGTAGCGTGTTGGGAAGGATCATGGCATGATTTATGGACCTAGGGCATGTTTGAGGATGTTGTTATTGATCATTTCTATGTCTTAGCCGACATTCAGTGGATCACATTGTGTATTGAGACTTAATGAATTAATATTTTGTAATTAGGTCCCTGACTGACCTAGTTGAGATAAAGTTGATGTAATGTATATACAGATGTAATCATTTGTGATTGAAAATGTGTCTAAGTATGAGAGAGATGCTTAGAGAAGAGGTATGAGTGGAATGTGCTATTGAGGTAGATATTTGATACACTTCATTGGAACTATATTCGCATAATCAGAGATGTTGTTTGTTAATTCGTTAGTTTAGACATTATGTCCTTTATGATTTTTTATCAAAGATTGCTGTAAGTCAGTGAGCCTTCCTTTGGGTTGAAGCCCTTGTTGTATTTGAAAAATGAGCTCTAGAAAATGTGTCTGAATGCATGTGTATTACCATTGTAATAATCCTAACAAGGTATAGTGCTTTTGATAAAGTACATTCATCTTGTGGGTTTGATCCCCACCATTTTTTTCCCCTTAACTAGGTTTCCATGTAAAAAATCTTGGTGTTATGTGTTGATTACTGTGTTATGTTCTTGCATTCATGCTTATCAATCATATCTAAGATTAAGATCATAATTTGGTTAAATATTAAATTTTTTGTGACACAACATATTCACACCCCCCACCCCCCTCTCAATTGTGTGTTTTGCCTTAATTATAACAATTGGTATCAGAGCTAGTGTCATGTTTTTGAAGCTTGACCACTTGAGGAGATCTGAGATGGAAGCCTTGAAGAAGGACAGTATGAGATTTCATGGTACAAATTATTATATATGGAAGGACACGGTGATTACACATTTGAGATGTATTAGTGAAGAACATTGGGATGTTACAAAGAAGTCCTACACTCCTGCAGATCTTTCTACTGCGACTCCTGATGAGAAGAAATAATTTGAATATAATGTGAGAGCAAAAGAAGCCTTGTTGAGTGCCTTAGTAGATACAGAATATAAACATGTCATGGGATTATAGATTGCAATTCAGGTGTGGACAAAAGTGGTGAAATTACATGGAGGAGATGCATTCGTGAAGAAAGGCAACTTGCAAGTCTGGAAGGAAAATATGAAGCATTGAAGATGAGAGAAGATGAGAACATTGCATCCTATGTGAATAAGATCACCAAAATTCTTTGTGCAATCAGATGCGTTGGTTGAACCTTGGATGAATAATAAATTGTTTCTAAGATCTCGAGATCCTTGCCTCCTACTTACAATTACAAAGTTTCTTCTATTGAAGAAATCATAACTGTGACAAAAGATACACTGATTAGTAAGTTATCTACTTTGAAATGTGAGAATTTGGAGATAGTCTTCCTAAAGTTGAATATGCGTTTAAAGCTACTATTTCTAAGGATAAGAAAATATATGATTTTGGAGAAAGTTCATCTAAGTATGTATCTAGATATGCTAAGGAATGGGTAGAAATTGAAGAAGAAGAAAGGAATCTTGATAAGATTGAAGCCCTAATTTGAAAGAGACTACCTAAGGGATCTGGTGAGTATCAAGGAAAGTTACCTTTGAAATGTTTTTCATGCAATAAGATTGGTTATATTGCTCCAAGATGTTTGGATAAAGAACCTATGTACAAGCCTAAGATGTTTTATAGGACTATATTACATATGTATGTATGTATGTATGTACATACATACATATACATATACATATATTCTGTATGTTTTTATTATAACAAAAGATAACAATCAAATGTGTTTAATAAGATAGAGAGCTCAAATAAATTAAGTCTTTTAGTGACAATTGTTTCATAAAAAATACCTATGCTAGCATTTTTTGAAATATTTTCTTTATAAGATTATTCTTTTTAATTTTAGTAGTTTTATGTGATATATATGACAAATGATTCGTAATAAAAAAATTATAGTCTTGGTTTCATAGGTGCACTTCTATAATTTATGACAACTTCTTTAATTGTGGTTTTCAGACTCAGTTTCTCTAATGTGGAAAAATTTATGTTATATTAAAGTCATTTTTACTATAAAATGTAAAACTATTGTTGGTTTGAGTTCTCAAAATAGCTACTTGAAACCTCTATCCCTCTTCTACAATTGTAATTCAAACTAGATCCTTCCAATAATTTGTTTAAGACATTCCCTTATTAGGAGTGACCTAAAATTCTCAAATCAATGATTCAAACTATTTAGGAAATATGCAAGGTGATCAAATCAATCTCAACCATTCCTATATTTAGAGTTTTTGAGCTTGTATGGTGATTTTGGTAGCTTCATTAATGAAAATACTAGAGGCCTCCTCACAAATATTTAAAACTATTTACAAATGGACGCTTGAGACTCTTGAATATATTGATCAACATCACTGAGCTCTCTTACCAGTGTATTGTAATCGCTAGATTTTAAATTATCAACAAGTATTCAAATCAAGGGATCTGATTCAAAGATTTTAGATCTAAGAAATAAGTTTCCCACAAAAATTTAAATTAAACTTCAACTAGTGACTCTTTAAAGACAAAACCCTATTGTTAGAATATTTAATCTCTCCTTGGTAGTATTTAATTATTTATTTGAGGATAAACCAAGGTATCCTACATTTATTTATTTAAGAGATTCTAAGGAATCCCTTCAGGTATTTTGTCCTCTAGTCCAAGTAGGAGGATATGTCATATTTTATAATTTCTTTAATAAGTAAATTAGATATTCCTCCTTAAGTTGAACTTGACACTTTGCACACACCTATTATATAGATGTTGACATTCATAGATTGGTGAGTTACTTTGTAACTCCTCTCCTCATCTCTATAAGAGAGATGATCTCATCTCTTATTTATACTCTTTGGAGTCATTGTAATGAGCTACTCTCTCTCTCTCTCTCTCTCTCTCTCTCTCTCTCTCTCTCTCTCCATAATATGACAAGGGGTTTTTCTTTATTTTCCCCTTTAAAAATCTTCTTGTCTCCTTGTATTGGCTTTTGGGTGATTTCTCATAATTCATGTTTCTCTCATGGTAATAATTTATTCTTCACATATCTCTCTTGGATTATTTTCCTTTCCTTTCTCTTGTTATTTTGTTAACATGGTATTAGAGCTTGGGTTGTTAATCCTTGTTTGAGTGTAGTGTTGAAGGCTTCTATTCTTTGGAGCACACCTTTGGAGACTCTTGTTTGAGAGAGAAGCTTGAGCTTCATTTGCTAACTCTTATATCGTAGATTTTGCATCTTTATTTTCTCTAGAACCCTTTTTGGTTGAATTGCCACCAAAGAGTTGCATTTGAAAAAAAATTGGTTTGGCTGGTTTCAACCAAACCCATTTCAATTTGCTTTATTTTTTAACCTTTGTCCGGCAACCGTAAGGTTTTATATATAAATACTCTCTCACATTTCGTGCAGGTTATAATCTAATTGATTTTTTAATAACTTGTCATTTGTAGTTTTGTTTCTTACAAGATTTACATTATAATATCTCAAATTGTTGTTATAGTCATGCATGCATCAACTTGTTCTTATCAAGTTATTTTCATTAAATGTTTGCTTGCATATTTTTATCTCTGGTTTTCTTCTTAAATCTCTATTATTTTTCTGTCTGGTAGCTTGCTATGGTGTTTTAAATTCATTATTTTATCGAAACATTAAAAATAACTCTTTTTAGTTTCAAACCATTCACTGTTTACTAGTTTATTTTATATAGACCCGTACTTAGTGGATCATAACTTTTGTTCCTGATATTATCTCTCCAATCGCTAAGGTAAGATTCTTCGCAATTTGGCTATAACCAACATATCCCAAATTCAACCACATCCAACAGTTCATTTTGGAGATATTGCTCCTGCACTAGGACTGTATTTCTGAGGCAATCATTCATTCAACATTTAGCATCTTATTCTCTTATTCCAGCAACATCATTCTCCGGTGTTCTCCGCATAATCTTCCATCACTTTCCACACAGCTTTGATTGGCTTTGAAATGGTGGTTTGATCAACATTTTCATTCATTTAAAATATTGCACTCTTCTGGTCTTTGTAACTTCACTCGCAGGCATTGGTATCATTATTTCTAGTCTTTCTAAGTTTAGCCTCCATTTGAATAATCTTTTGACTCAGGTTTCAAATCGTTTAATCTTTTATTTAAATCGGTTAACACATTGTTTACAATTATTATTGCTGTTAATTAATCTTCTCATTATTTTTGATACATTGTTTATGCAATTCTAAAATCAAAATCATTTAATCTTATTGTTTAAATAATTTAATTCATTGTTTACAAATTCATGAAGTTTAATATATATATTTTAAATTGGTGCATTTTTAACATTGATACATTTTTTTTACAACCATTTAATAATCTAATTCAAGATTTAACTTTATGTTCATCACTTAAAATTCATTATTTTATAATTTAAAAAAAATATTTAAATTTGTTTTTAAATCATAATTTAACCATCCAAACTTTGATAAAAATTAAATTAAATTTCATTTTAAGATTATTTGGAGGTTATTAATCACTGTTTCTAACGTATTTTTGTCCAATCCTAACATTTTTTTCTTGTTATTTCCCTGATGTCGATGCTTATTCCCGAAATTAAATTATATAAGCGACCTCGTTGCACCTATTGTCGGAAAGATGGTGATGTGACTCAAAATTGCTTTAAAAAAAAAAAATGATTCAGCACCGGGTTCCAATGTTACTTCCCCTTAGCATGAAACTAAATTATTTTCAAAGGGAGTAATTTCTTTCCTTTCAGCTATCTCTTGATCATGTTTTTCAATTATGTTAACTTTATATGCAATTTTTATAGAATATGTGATTTCTGATGCAAACTATGTCAATGCTTATTTTAGTTTGTTCAAGTATTATGAGTCATCTAACGATATTGCCTTCATGAGTTTCATTTTTTATCTTCTTGATTAGCATTAATTGCTATCAATTTTAGTATAGTTTTATACCATCTATTTATATGCACTTAGCTGCATTTTTATGGTTTCATACCATCTTTTATATGCACATTATTGAATTTTGGTAAGATTGTGTAGGTTGCCCATTTTCCAAGGTTAACTTTATAGGGTCTTTAGTTTATCAAGATCTTAGTTACCTTATCTTTCATAGGGGCCTGTGGAGTTTCCATCCATCCACTGATTGGTACACACTTACTTCAGTTGATGTTTATCAACTTGATCTTTTTTTCCTTCTTGAATTTTGTTGGATTTCTCATATATTTGCAAGGCAATATTTTTTTTAACACTCACAATCCCTAGATTAAATTATTATATAGCATATGTTATTAGTTTCTTTTCAATTTTGGATTAACATCTCTTGGTTTCAGTATGATCTATCAAATTATTTTTTATCCTAATAAAAATGTAGCAAAGCTCAAATTGTTAAGTTTCTCATTATATTGGTTTCAATCTCTTATCTCATTAATAGCTCTTTGATTCTAGTTCATGACTATAGACATGTTTGGCAAATCGAATCATAGATTGATTTGGTGTTTGAGTCACATGTTCTACTGATTTATCTTTGTCTCTCTCATATTACTTTGCAAATTCTACTAATGTTATAATGAATTGCATTCTTCATTGCTTAGATTGTGGGTCATGTAGGTGATGGATTCAAGACCCATTCACTTGCAGTGGGATGACTCATTAGTGGACTGTCTATATCCATGTGATTGGTGCAGTGTTGATGTAGGTCTCATTAGTTGGCTTTGTCTGTGGTCATTTGTGCATTGGTATGTTTCTTTTATGAGAGCATTGATAATGTTTATTGTAACTCACTTGTTCATTTTAGGACTTCGAGCATATAGTTTATCTTGATATCATGCTATCTTCATTGCACCTTTTTATGATTACTCATGGATTCGTTTCTAACCCTCATTAATCTCATTTTCAATTTTTCAAAGTTTCTCTAAAGTGGAATTATTTTATGATACACATTATGAGTTTCTTTTCAAAGGCATAATGATTTGTATTAAGGGTAGATCCCAACTATGGGAAATCTAGTTGTGGTTTTTCTATTCTTTGCTTCAGATGATATATCATGGACCCTTCCAAAGGTACAATTCAATTCTCTTAGCTCTATCCAATCTCAAGTACCAATTGTACTCATGGTTAAAGAAGACTGCTTGAAGACTTGGATTTAGCTCCTCTTGAAGATAATCACATTGGAAATTGTAAAGATATAGTTCAAATTCATTGTAAAATTTGGGTTTAATTCTCATTGATGTAAACTCCCCAAGTAAAGATTAAAGAGGGGTGTTAGAATATTTAATCTCTCCTTAGTTGTATTTAATTATTTATTTGAGGATAAACCAAGGTATGCTACATTTATTTATTTTGGAGATTCTAAGGAATCCCTTCATGTATTTTTTCCTCTAGTCCAGGTGGGAGGACATGTCATATTTTGTAATTCTTTTAATAAGGAAATTAGATATTCCTCATTAAGAGGAACTTGACACTTTGCACACACCTATTATGGATGTTGGCATTCATAGATTGGAAGTTACTTTATAACTCCTCTCTTCATCTCTATAAAAGAGATGCTCTCCTCTCTTATTTATACTCTTTGAAGTCATTGTAATGAGCTACTCTCTCTCTCTCTCTCTCTCTCTCTCTCTCTCTCTCTCTCAGGCTTTTCCATCTTCATAATGTCTCAAGGGGTTTTTCTTTGGTTTCCCCTTTCAAAATCTTCTTGTCTCCTTGTATGAAGGCTTTTGGTTACTTGTTCTCAATTCATGTTTATCTCATAGTAACAATTTCTTCTTCACATATCTCTCTTGGGTTATCTTCCTTTCCTTGCTCTTGTTATGTTTCTAACACCTATGACTTAAACGTTAGACATCTCTTTGAAGTATTATGCCAAATAGTTAAAGTGCCTTGTTTATGGCTCCACATATTGAATGCATGTCTACTAGATAGTTGCATCTATAATATGGCATTGGCTAATCTCCATGCAGAATGCACCAAAGACTAAAAAAATGTCAAACCTTTTTTTTCATATTCGTGAAAACACATTATTTTTTTGCAAACTTTTTGTGGTTTTCCTCCACAAAATATGCAGATCATGAAGAAAAAATGTTGAGATTTTCATGAAAATCTATTGTGTTTTTCATTTTTTGGAATTTTGTCAAAAGTGCATTTTACATGGAGAATAGCAACGTCCCTATAATATTTGCAAAAAAAACTCCCCCTTCCATTAAGCATGGATAGATGTCATATCTTGTTTTAAAGATGTGATTTTGGAGAGACAAGAAGAAATTAAGAAAATGTTGTTAAGCCTAAATTTATACATGATAATTACATTTTCATGAAAGCTTCTAAGGACTTTCTCAAAAAATCCATTTTGTGCCACAATTGAAAATGAGCCACATGGTATTCTAGTAACTAGGGAACTAATAAGAAATCTAATGACCATCATTAATTTTGTATACATGGTTTCAAACTAAAAGGGAATCTTTGCCATGCTGACGTAATACATGTGGTATCTGAAGTTATGACTGTTAACTAATAGTCTGATACCCAATTGTTATATCATCGAATGGTAACTACCTTACCTCTTTTACACTGTATGAGTCCTTCTCAAAGCTATCGAATAAACATCAATCATAGATTCACCACTGAAATATCTGTGCCTGACCGTTGGTTCTTCCACATACCAGAACTTACATCTGCACAGTGTTCCCTTGTGTAAGCTTTCTCTGTCTTAAGAATGTGCGAATGCCTTCTTGAACTAGAGCATTATCATTATCCGTCATTAACAACGATCATATATGTTGCACGCTTTATATTCATCAGTATAGCTATTGCTTTTATCAGCATGATCTTCAAAACTGTGTAAGTTTCTGCAACATTCTCCATTGTCTGAAATGAATGATATTAGTCAATTAACTCTTTCCTGAAAGTGGTTCAGATCATATCTAAGGTGGGAGGACTATGATAATTGCATAGATCGCACACTTGCAAACTATAATCTCTGACAAAGATTCCCATCTCTTATGCTATGATGGATGCCAATAATCTGTTGCAAATTAGCTCCCATTTTACACAGGCAGCGCGGGAGGAGCAGACATAATATAGGAAAAGCTGTAGAATTCGGCTCCACTCCTGCATTTGCTCGAAAGATTCTGAAGTCTTTTCAACAAATTCATCTTTGTAAGTCTTGCAGTCATGGCATTCCAAGCAGCGATAGTATTAAACAGAATACATGCTTTGACTATGCTTCACATTGTGCATAGCTGATGATTCCATAAGATGATATCTCTGTTATCGTTTTCACTTGCCCAACAAATTCCACAGATGGAGGTGGCAAGACTTGTGAAATGTTAGTGATCTTGAAATTCATGGTTGGTTATGTCATGATGGCTGCAATCATGTAGATAAAGATATGGCAATGACACTCACATTTCCTAAGAGTTGGAGAAATGGTAGTATGGTAAAAAAAAGAGGAAACGAATAAAAGCCTTGAAATAATGGTAAACAATAAGTTTGAATTGGTGCTAAACATGTTGGTGTACATGCTTCATTAAATGAATTATACCCTGAACTCATCCAACAAATAGGTGGGTGAAGGAAGCATTTCAAAAGACAACAAGAATAATACCTTTCCTAATGATACTAGAAGACTATCTTGGTTTGATCTGCTATGCATTTTCAAGTTAAATCTTTTACTTTTTCTAATAATATATAAATTGACATGTTCATTGTTTACTCAAATTATCCTTTTTTTAAATATTGACAATCTTTTACAAATTATATTCTGCTTAAACAAAAGTCAACATGAAACTAATACAAGTTCTTGTGAGTGCAACAAAATCAACCACATTAGAAACCACCTATGGAAGACCAAAAGTCACAACTTAGAAATTTACTTTATTTAGAAACTACCTCTACACTAGAAGCCAACTATAGAAGACCTCATAACTTAGAATTTCATATTACATGTCTCTTTGGGATTTAAATTTGGGTCTCCACAATGAGAGCTCAGTGATTTAGTCAATCAAGCTATCCTATGGACCAAGTCAACCATTTTCAAATATCATAAGTACATATATATAACATGTAATTAATTTATATTACTATTTTTTTTAACTCGCTTCTATTTTATCTTCTAACACAAAATAAACATTTATCGTTAAATACTTTCTTGAGGATACCAAGCAAACTCCACTTTAGATTCTTCTATTTTTTACTTCAAATATTATACTATTTTTACAATTTTAACTTGTAAAAAGATTCCTCAACATACCCTTTGCACACGACATAGCAATGCAAATTAAAATTGATAAAATCATTCTTCCAAAACCTCTATAAGAAATTCAATATAAACACTTAAAATTGATTGATAATCTTAAGAAATAAAAGAATATATTTTAACCTAGAACAGATATAATCAATCTTCAAAAACCTCTCCATCTTATATAAAAAATTCAATACATAGGGGAAAACACCCAGTAGAGGCTAACTTCGCGCACCTAGAACTCCTAAATCGTAAGCCGAATTTTGTCCATTTTTTCGGTGTACCTCCGTAGGTGAGTGAAGTGCTTAAAGCTAAGGTTTCGGCTTTTGGGTATTCACGGATCTCGCTGTAGGGATCGTGGAGCGCAAAGTGGTCCAAAAGTGCCATTTTAAAATGCTTGCTCGATACCCACTTTGTTCTTACACCAATAGTTGTTTACTCAAAAATGTCATACTTGTGGTCAAATGTCTTAGTAGTCGTTACAAAATGTCTCAATAGTGGTGCATAAATGAGCTAATTACCAACCAAAAAAGGTAAAAAATGATCAGCTATTAGTACATGTGTGATCGACTATTGATACATGTGTTTTTAATTTTTTAGACTCCTTTAATATCAATAATTAGAAAGTATCTATGACAAAAGCATAACAATTATCAAACCCTGTCGATAATTAGGTCTTTCCCTAAATGTCAAATTTATACAGAGCTACTGTTTCTAATGTTTTAAAAAACTCCTCCAGATCGTGCTTGTTATGTGTTTCCATCATCATTAAGAATGCGCTTTTCTCGCATTTAAAGTAATCTTCTCGGGAACGAGGTCGACACTGCATCTAGAGAAACGATCAAATCAGATTCTCTTCGTGGCTTACAAAATGACTTTTATACTAAGAAAAAGCAGATCTAATTCTGCTTACGTATTTCCTGCAGCTCTTCTTTTTCCTTGTTTTTGATTTGAAAACGGCATCTTTTGTCAATTAGCTGTGGAATGGGAAATATATGCAGACGTAGGGCCATCTTACCTTCTAGTCAAGTCATACTCATAATACCCATTACAATACGAATGCTCAGACATGAACATTCCAAAAAGATAAAATTATCTTTTGAATGTTTGGTTGTTCATGCATGTTTGTCGGTCGTGAAGACCCACTGCTCTGTGGACTAGAAGGTTTATGTTTTCATCCATATAAAGTGCATTTTGTCCTCGCATATTGAGATAGCCGGTCTCTCTCACCTGCCAATCTTATCGTTTTCATTGATTGCAGCTGCTCCAACAACATGAAAAACAGATTAGATTGGTTATAGTGGTTTTCAGTGTAGGTGAAAGACAGAAAATTGTTTTGGGAAGCCATATTCATAATTTATATTTATTGCTTTCATGAATTCAAGTGGCATGCAAGTGCAGCAACATGAGACACCTAAGAGGACTCCTTGCTGCTCCAAAGTTGGCCTCAACAGAGGGCCCTGGACTCCAGATGAAGATCTCCTCCTTACCAAATACATTCAGGCTTTTGGTGAAGGCAGATGGAGAACTTTGCCCAAGAAAGCAGGTAATCTAATCTTCACATCTGTTGCACTTGATTCATCAATTGAGATTTCACCTTTTGAAATATGTGTTTAGGTACCAGTTTCTTCCAACTTTTACAGTCTCCTTAGAGACCCATCTTCAAGAAAATAATGAAGATGGATCTTGAAGGAATTGGAAGAAAAATGAGAGAATGAGCTGGATATTTATCAAAACAATAGATTATTCATGTGGCCTCTTTGATTCTATATGTTAGATCCTTTGTTTTGTCTTGTAAGACTAAGTTGTTATTTATGTTTGATGAGTTTTAGCAAGGAGGTATCTTGTGACTGGTATCATACCCTTGATTATGTTTGATCAGATGATTTGTTCATTCAGATTGGTGTGGAGCTCAGAGATAGGTGAAATGGAAGACATATATTGTCTTCATATGAAATTGGCTTTTGAGATCTATCAACATATATTGATCTTCTGGCTTTAGGGATTCCATTGTATAAACAGTCTAGTTTAAAACATATTTCTTCAAGTTTAAAATATATTTCTTCAAGTGTCATATTGTTAGAAGATTTTTCTCAGATTTCTATATAATTAAGTAATACTTCTGTTTTCTTTAAAATGTCTTCATCTTTTTTAGTTGATTGTTCTTCTCTCTATATATAAAGAGATAGATTACTCTTATGGGAGCCTTAGATTATCATATCTTTCTTTGGAATTCCTACCCACTCGGTACATTAAAATGGTCAGTTACAACTAAAGGGTTGAACTTAGTAACGTTACAATTCACAGTTACAAATTGCATTAAAGCACAAATCTATTGATGGTGAGAGGAGCTAGCCAGTCCAACACGAAGACACCTGCTTAAGGTTTAGAGACTTGACAACTTACCACTCCATCCAACCTAAATGAGCTATCTCTTAATCGAAATCATTTGTAAGACCTATCAAATTATACACTTCAATTTTTTTCTTCATTGAATTGTATAATAAATCCTTTACCCTATGGATCCTACTGTTTTGTAATATCTATGAAACTCTATACTTCCATAGAATCTCTTATAGAGTACATTATCGTATTCATGGGGGTAAGAAGAATGAATTGTAGTGTGGCATAAAAAGCCAAAAAGAGCTTCGAATCTTGGTTGGTGATACCTAACAAAATGTATTACAGCATATAAATATATAATATATATCTGATTCAATAAGAGTTCTATATATTTTGGTCATTCTCTATCAGAATGGCTACTATGCTATATGAAGAAGTGATATCTTTCGATTGGAACACTAATAATCTATATAGTTTTGCAGAAGAAATTGATTGATTGGAAAAATGCTTTTGGGCCCTTACATCATTTTAATTCATCAAAGAATCAAAATGCTAGAAATCTCCAAACAACATATATTCTAATGGAATAAGTATTAGTTCTGGTTGTTTGGCTGGCCTGTTCCAAAAAATTAACAACTCTTCATGGAATAACCCATATATTGATGCGTGTATATAGAATTCTAATGGTTAAATTGCTTCAAATTAAATTCATGATCTGATCATGAACTATAATTTGCCTTCAGGTTTGCAGCGATGTGGCAAAAGCTGTCGATTGAGATGGATGAATTACCTACGACCAGATGTAAAAAGAGGATACATTTCACCTGATGAGGAAGACCTGATTCTCAGGTTGCACCGGCTCCTTGGTAACAGGTAATGCAATCAATTTTTCCCAAGAAGCCAAAAAAATAGAGCAATATGGAATCCATATAAATTATTTTCTTTTAAGATGCATGTTCTTACAATGCATTATTTTGCCGAGACTTATCTGAAAACCATTTTCACTAACCATGATCAAAGGTTTAAAACCAATGAGAGGAAGATTGTATTTATTCAAAGCCTACAACTGAATGCATTTGATTTTGGAATAAATATGCAGGTGGTCTCTCATAGCAGGGCGTATACCAGGGCGAACTGATAATGAGATAAAGAATTACTGGAACACCCATCTAAGCAAACAGCTTATAAGTCAAGGCATAGACCCTAGAACTCACAAACCCCTTTCAAATGCCGACCTGCAAAACCCTAATCCCGCTGAGGGCAGCACTGATAAATCTGATATCTCCACTGTGAAAAGAAATTCTGATCTAGTCGACTTCACAAACACTCAGCACCCTGATCATCATCTGCGTGTAAGGAAAAGGCAAAAGACCGCCATGAATGAAATGGAAGCTTTCAGGGGCTCTGCAAGAACCAGTGCACAATATCACAACAAGCAGTCTGATCAGATATTCGAGTGGAAATATCATTTTAAAGCTGGTGGGGTTTTGGGAGATCATCATATGAAGCCTTCAACATTTGATGCAGCTGACAGACAATCCTTTAATATCCCATATCTTGAAGCTCTAGAACCAGGCTTGATAAACCATGGGTTTCCACCATACTTCATAAACAATGCTGCTCCTGCAACTGCAACTGCTGCCTTTGACATTCAATCAATCCAAAACATGTGTTTAGATCATTGTGATCAAATCAGTAACAATGCACTCGATCCTCCCTCCATCAGTAAAATTCAATTGGATGAATATGAAGGAAACATGTTACAAAGTGCAAGTTTTGATCGACGTTATCATTTGCCAAAGGCAGAAGTCTTTCTAGATGCAAACTGCAGTGCTATCAACAATCATAACAATGGTGTTCATCAGATTTATGCTGGCCCAAGCAGCAGCAATCAAGAGTGTTATGGCCCTTACGTTGAGTCAGCTGTTCAAGAGGAAATATTGCTCAACAACTTCAATTCATCGTCTTCAAGCTCTCAGCCTCTACAGCTTCGTTTGGAGGCAGAAAATCCAAACAGCAATGCCTGTGATTTGTGGTCATTATATCAGTATCATCACTATACATAGCCTAAGAAATTCTTACTAGGAATTCTTTTTGGCGAGAATAATAATCAGATTGTCATATAGGGTTTGTGTGGTATAGAATTGAATGTTAAGAAGAAAAAGAAAAAGGAAAAAAAAATTGTGGTGTTAAGAGTGAAGTAAAAATATGAGTCTATTTTAGAAGATGCAGAGGTGGTCACCTTTTGTGGTGAATATATATAGTGATAATGTTTGTGAATAATATGATTTGGTGCAGTCTAAGGAATGGGTTATGTGGTGTCCAGAATATGGAACAATAATATATGTTTATTTCATTTTATGCACCTTTCCTATGATGTGTGGATTGCTTTCTTCATGCCTGATTGACTCAACACTTGAATATCAGCTTCAGGAACACTGTTTTAGACTTCCAAAGAGTATATCAGCTTCAGGAACACTGTTTTAGACTTCAAAAGAGTATGGGTTAAAATTTAACTGAGGTTTTGTTTAGATGTCCAAATGATGTACAATATGGGATTCATTACTGGTAAATAATCATCTGATTTGAAATTATTGCAAAGAAAACTTTAAGACAATGAATAATAACAATTTATGCCAAACATTTTTCTCAACAATAATCATGGATCATATATTATTGTCTAAGAGTAATAAATAACTTTTCACTTAATCTTTTCAAAAATAATTTCAGCCTCTCACAGTTTGTCTCGCCATCATTTTGTTTCCACGTACATAGCATAAAATTTGTCTTATGATTTTTTTTTACTGTTCATACTCGATGTTTGTGTTTATCTCCACTAATATTTAAATATTACCTTATAATTCTTCCTTTTCATATTTTGTGAGAAAATAACAATTAATTTGGATATAATAAACTGGAGAATTAGAGTAGATCATCTTGAGTAGTTTTTTTATTTATTCAATTTTTTTTTTTATCGGTAAAAAGTTTTGGAATTTTATTATCAAACTGGGAATGATCCTAGCTCAGACTAGAGGTGGTTACATCTAGGGAAACCACCTTCCCAAAGAAAGAGCATCTTAATGAAGACTCATTAACATATCTAAACTAAAACACCCTAAACCATGACCTATAAGCAGGTCAACAATCAAGATTTACCACTATCTCCTCCCTTAGTATAAGACCGGACAATCATATCAAAGAATTTGTTTGCTTCCTTTTCTTTTTTCTCTTTCACAGTTTCCCAACCATCTTCCACCCTAACTACCTCTTTCTACCACTCCATAAAGTTAACCTGGGGAATCTTCATCAAATCAGTCGAACTACTCTCACCTTGCTGATTTTGACATTCTGCTAAAGGTTCTTCCTCCTTGTCTTGAGACCCCACAGGTCTTTCTTACTCCCTTCCCTCTAGCCCATTGTAGCTCCATTCTTATGCCTCAACTCCTTTTCACAACCATCATTGACAACATTAATACTATTCAATATTGGTTGATCAACATGATTCGGAGCCCCAGTAGGCTATAGTAACACTTTCTCATTCACAACCTAAGAATAACCCTTTTTCTACTCACCCTTCTTCTACACCTTATAATGAAGGGGAGAGACTTCTTTCCACTAGGCAGTCGCCTTGTCCAACCTCTATTTAGCACATTGAGTAGGCATATGCCCTATTTGAAAGAACCTTCTCATCTATAAGGGACGCCCTCATAATCCAAGGGCTGCACCCAACAACCTTTTGAAGATTTAATCATTATTTCTCTAGGGAGACCTTTAGATACATCCACCTCCACTAGAATATGACCATAGGTTGAATGCAGGAAGTTTGAAGATCCTACATCTACAATCAAAAAGATACATAAAGAGTTTTCTACAACCTCAAAGAGAGAATCAAACCAGAAATGTTATGGAAGGCTAGGAAGTCTCAACTAGAGTGGAACTTTGCCAAAAATTTTGGTAGCAAGATAAAAAGAAATTGGATGTCAAAGATTCAACATTAGTGAATACTTATCCCCCAACTCCAATGGAAGTCACATAAAATCTTGTTTCTATCCTGAATTTTTTTTAAAACAACAATGAAAAATCCTCTAGCTATAGGATAGATTTGAACACCACCTCCCAAATAGACTCCTAGTTCTCAGAGATCCACTTATGAAGATCATTCAAACTCGTCCATAGACCCCTAAATCACCCAATGAGTCCAAAATTTAAAAATATTGAAGGTTATATGCCACTTCCTTCTCCACTTTAGCTGTGCTAGGTTCACCATAATGACTCTGGCTGTTTGTTGCTTAACCGCACCTGAAAGCCCCTCTTCCTATCAGCGGTGCCTTGACACTTGTTTGGAAAAAAGATGATGAAATCCTAGAGAGGTTTCTTGGGCCACACTCCTTGACACCAAATACTCCATCATATGTTGTCATTGTAGAACCATTCTCACTATAGAAAGTCACCCTTGATTGATCTTTCTCCTGCATCCCTTTTGAATGCAAAACTTAACCGTCGACGCCATGTCTAGGATAATTTTGTATAATTTCATAACTAATCTTGTAAAATGAATTAGATCTAGCTAGAAGAAGAAACAAAACTTGGAGGAAAAATACAAAAGAAACACAAAGCTGCAAAGAATAAAAATTCTATTAATCATTGTACAAATCTATGTAAAATGTACAATAAATATATATTCACATGATCATAAATTATGCATGTAATTTCTGAAGAGATCTTAGAGGCTAAGTACAAGTTCTCTTTAGTTAGCTTACGAGAAATAGAGGATGATCGCCTAAGTATGGTGAAAGAATAGCCCCCCTATAAGTTAGAGAGCTGAAAGTTGCATCGGCTAACATAAATTTGCATGCGCTAACACCCCCCTATAAGTCTAACTAAGGATACATAAGCCTAATGAAAGGAATGAGGAAAGAGGAACGAGGGAAAATCCAGTGGGAAAAAAATCCCCCCTCAAAATTAATATTAATCTGCATGGTAGCTAAAATGTTATAGTATTATTCATTTTGAAGTCTCACAGAAAGTGAAAATGAAAAGACAAGGCTCAAATGTGTCTTCACAAAGAAGAGAAAGAATGTCAATACAGAATGTAGAATAGTGAATGTTGTAGTAGGTTCGTTTGCAACAAATGATGCCTCTACCTTTTGGAAGATAGAAACCTTGAGTTGTCAAACTATTGAATCCTCACTCAACTGAAATGCTTGAAGGAATCAACATGAATGGTTCTGCAAAAATCTCATGTATCTCCTTAGAAGGCAAATATTTATTCTCAAAACATTGTACAAATGTATCCAAACTCATATCAATCTGTGAGGAATGATCATGTAGAGAATGAAGTAGAGGGTCATAAGGTTCCCTCACAAAAACTAAAGAAGAATCAACCTCATTAAATAAAAGATGTATGAAATCAATATTGTCTTCCAAATCTGCAATATGAGATTCCACAAATAAGCTAGAAACACCTATAAAAAATTCATTCCTCAAAGCCATATCTGAAAGATGATGTATATCATGTTGCAAAGAATCACTAGAATCTTTCGATGAAGCAACTCTAAATTTTGAAGAAGCAATAGTAGGTAAGGTATCAACAAACTGATCATCCCAAAAGGATGTATTCACACAAGATGGGGCAATAAAATATCGACATCATCCATAAGAACCTGGTCTTCCAAGGAAACATCACTTTTAGATGAATATCCAACGTCTCCAAATAATTGTTGGATGATGGTCCAAGCAATGAAAGGGCACTCAGTGTGCTCTATGTGATGTAGAGTATCCTCATAAATAGTAATGCATATCAATCCATACACCATGTCATTACTATTCAACCATGCATTTTCCTGTTCATAATCGCTTGGCTCAGGAAAGTGTCCAAGGAGATAGGGAAATAGGTCCAGCTCAAGGCAGTGAATATTTTTCCCTTTCTTCCATGACATATAATTCTCTAAAGTTAGGTTGACAACAGAAAGATGAAGATAATTACCAGAAGACATGATTAACCCCCATGCTGGAACTTTATTTTCAGTTCATGAATACAAAAAAAGAAAATAAAAGATACCTCCAAGACAATGAATAAATTACATTCTGTCTAATAGCTTTGGTCTTTAATACTTGCAAAAAAATTGGTTGTGCCTCTTCTTCCTAGCACCTGTGCTCTGATACCATGTAGAATTTTGTAGCTAATCCTACAAAATGAATTAGATCTAGCCAGAAGAAGAAACAAAACTTGCAAGAAGAATACAGAAGAAACACAGAGCTGCCAAGAATAAAGATTCTATTAGTCATTGTACCAATCTATGTAAAATACAATAAATATATATTCACATTGTCAGAAATTATGCATGTAATTTCTGAAGAGATCTTAGAGGCTAAGTATAGGTTCTCTTTAGTTAATTTACGAGAAACAGAGCTTGATTGCCTAAACATGGTGAAAGAAGAGTCTCCTTATAAATCAAGGAGCTAACTGAAAGTTGCATGTGCTAACACATTCCTCTTGCTCTCTTCATTCAGTTTCTTCCCTTCCACCTACAAATAAAGAATATTTTCCCACATTTATAGTCGTCATTCACATCTTTTGACTTCCCCTCTCCTTACAAGCTCTTCTTATTCGTCCCTATCGATGTCTGACTCACCGGAAAAACCCTAGGTACTATAGACGTCCACAACGGCTCCATCTCCAAAAAAATATTTTATTTTAACACAACTAATTGTAAAAAAATAATTCATATTTTAAAAAAATCACACTTACATAGATATAAATTAATTTAATAAATAGATAAAAATTAATGTATTTAAAATATTTATAAATTAAATTAAATATGTACGCACTATAATATATTAACTTTTAATTGGAAATTTTATTTCTTTATAGGCAAAAGCAGCTAAAGGAGCTACACCCAATATATTAAATATTGAAAATCTTACATAGTATGTATCTTGTTGATCAGGGGGAAACACAGAATCCCCAACACATGCTATCTAGTGACTCATTATACCCATACATAGACATAAAATATATTGATAAGTAGGAGATATTTTCCACAGCAAGTCAAATTTTGATATTGCTATCAAGATTCAACTGTGTAGTTTTCGAATCAAAATCATTGACCCATGTTTAACGAGTAGTGGTTCGCAAGAAACCATCTCTCATAAGAATGAATGAAACATTTTATACCCATTGCATTTAGGTGATACTCACAACATACTAGCTATCACAACACACCTCCAATGTCAAAATAGAATGCCAAGACTATACCCTATATGCCTACACAATAACTGAAATTGCAAGTTGTTATTATAAAATGGAGCATACTATAGTTCATTACACAAGAACCTAGAAAGTTCCCATCCTAAACCATACCCTGAGAGAAACTATTTCTTCTATTTTTTACTAAAGAGAAGCTAAGCTTTGTAAACATAGTCATCTACCTCCAAATTATTTTGCACCAAACAACTAATTTCCCTCATGGCCAAGTTGCCCCTCAATGTGCCATAAAAGTTGATCTGTACATTCCATTTTACCCCTGTCCTAAGATTCAAAGAAATATTAACCTTTCAAGCCCCGTTAATGACGAACTTTTAATGAGAACTCTTATGAATTAATGACAATATAAATTTCTATAGCTGTTTAGATTGTTTTAATTAACTTACATTGACATACAACAACATACAAAAAAATTATTTAGATATACACATTACCAATTTTTACTGATGTTGGTGAATTGACAACTTTTAAGGACGGCTTTGCAAAACAATATCCCAATAAATTCATCCCTAAGTTTTTCCACAAGGTATGAACTTTCACTTCCCTTCAAAAGTGCTACTTCTCATCCTAGAATTTGACAATTCCTATAAATGTCTTGAGAATTTTACTTTCATGAAGTTACTTGGTCAGGAGGATTCCCCCCAAATGTATACTTAGAGATTGGGTCAATAAGACTTGGTCCACGTATGGAATCTATCGTGAGATTTTTATAATCTCACTAAGGATCTATTTTTGTTTCACTTTCCAAAATCCATTTATGTGAAAGTTGTTCTTAAACATGCCCTCTAGTTTGTCTATGCCTCCCTTTAAGTCTTACAACACAAGACTTGAAATCTGGTGATCTCTGAGAAATGGGTACTTTGTGTTCAGATTTGGGTGAAAGTTTTGGGTTTGCATTTGCCAATGCTAAACTTTTATACCCACTATAAGTAGCTCTCTCAAAAAATTTATTTTTTAACTAGGAGATATTTTTCACAGCAAGTCGAAGTGTGATATTGTTATCAAGATTCAACTATGTAGTTTTTTATTCAAATTCATTGTCACATGCTTCATAAATAATATCTCAAAATAACCCATCTCTCATGAGAATGAATGGAGCACTTAGCACTCATTGCATCTAGGTGATGCTCACTGGGCTAAATCATCTGCCTTCCTAGGAGGTCACCCATCCCAGTATGGCTCTAGCTCAAGCGCACTTAACCACAGAGTTTCCTCTAAGTCCTAAGTGTTCCATCCATTATCATGAGAGATGGGTTCTTATGAACGACTACTCATTGAACATGGGTCAAGGAGTTTCACTCAAAAACTACACAGTTGAATCCTGATAGCAATATCACAATTTGATTTGTTATGGAAAATACCTCCTTATCAATTGATGAGCCAAAGGGGTTCTATAATGAATTTTTCATAAGGCACAACACTTGTTGAAGGTTTTGTAAATGGGGTAGCAAGATAATTAAGTAGGCTTAATCCTAGAGGAAACTTCGCGATTAAGCGTGTTTGAACTACAGCCATACTGGGATGGGTGACCTCCTCAGACTCGGCCCGATGCTTCACCCCTGTGAGAAACACCTAGATGAAATAAGTGCTAAGTTTTCTATTCATTCTCATGAGAGATGGGCTCTTGTGAACCACTACTTATGAAACACGGGTCAATGAGTTTGACTCAAAAACTACACAGTTGAATCCTGATAGCAATATCACAAATTTATTTCTGTCAAGTTAGACAAATTTATTCTTTATTCATCCTCAAAGATGATTTCATGTCGAGATTGAACTCTCTAAATATATAAAGTAAATAATTGGTATTTCAATTGGGAAAATGCCTCATACAAAGCAAGTTCTTTATTTTGGCTTGTCAAATTCTTGTTTTTAGTATTGATCTTTTGATCATGAGAATAATCCAATGAGGGACAAAGGCCTAAGTATACCACAATACCCTAATGGGTTTCAGTTTTATTCCCTCATAAAGATAGTTATTTTCAATCTTCCACTTCTCCTTCTAAGGAATTGTGACATTCTCATATTCCTTGTAGGTGACTAGATGAGGGAAAATCTATACCAAAGAAAAGGAGATTGCATTTCCCTATAAATTTATTACAACAATTTTCTCAAGAAATTACTTTTTAGAATCACTTGCCATTTTTATGTAGTTGGACCCTATAGCCTCAACCCCCTTAGTAGACATATTAGATTTGTCGGTGGAATAGTTCTATCAAATGAAACTCTCAATTCCTTTGAGCATATGGCTTCTAGATGGCTCAGTTTTACCATCCCTTATATGAGGCAACTAGTACACTAAAAGAACATTTTTTGTACCTACCTTGTTGATTCAAATGGCCAAGCTTCATTGATGGAAGTAAATTGTTGATATCCATATAACCAAAGGAGCTCAAATTTAGAAATATAAGGAAATATTTTAATTTGTATAAGGAACTCAAATTTAGCAATGCAAGGAAATACTTTTCATTTGTATAAGGAATGACACATGGGATTTTATCACAAGTTATATCTTCTTTTATAAGTATGACCTATTCACTATTACTAAGAATATTAGAGATAATTCTTTCAAGAAAAATCTTTTAGGTTGAACTTCTTTCCCCATCAATAATTCAATATAAAATTATTACACTACTTCTATCCAAGTTTTTTGGACACAATTAGATTGAAGACTTGAACTTTATCAAACAACTGTAAGTGTTTATTATATAATTTTAGAGGAATTAAACCATATTGGGCATGAAGATCACACAAGAAAAAAAATATCCTACTTTATCAAAGAATTTTAAAATTATTTTTATTTTCACTCCAAGGAAAATTGTCCAACAAAGAGTTTTTTTTTCATCTTATATAACTTTCTTGAATATGAATCAGTTCTTCTCAAGTATTTTGACCAATCTAGAAAGATTTTACACTCTAGTAAACCCATCATGAAGCATTAATAGTTTATAAATTATATTTTATCTTCATCTATATTGTATAACATATTTTGTACATTTTGTTTTACAAAAGATTTAAGAAATAATAAAGTAGCGGAAATGAACGGGTAAGAAGAGACAATTTAAATATTTTCTATAACAATAATGACATCCCTTCATCTTCTAAAATTGTATAATAATATTACATTATATTTACTCAATAATGATATACCTCATTTTAAGACATTAGCAAAACTTTTTACATACATGTTATTATGTGACAAATATGCAATATGTTAGATTTAATTTACATCAATTGGATGTTTTGAAATGAGCAAATTGATATCTAGTATTTATTATTAATGCTTAATAATACATGAATGCCACTTTTATTTCAATGTATATGATGATGTTTAATAATGGCTAACTACTATTGTGGTTGCTAAGTTTGATATCTAGGATGATCCACCCTATCCTCTAGGATAGAGAGGGAGAGTATCACTAGAGAGATGGATATAGTCGCGGTGAACAAGCGAGTGATGTCATTTGAGTTTTCTCACACACATGTTGGTTCAAGTTGTCTTTGTTTTGTGGTTGAGTAAATAATTGAAGTGCTATACTTCACTTCAGGAATTGTGTCGATATGAACCTATGTTGATCATTTGTTTCAAGATCAAGTGATATGCATTGGTTAGGTTAAACCCAAATCTAGATCATTATTCTCTTAATATTATTTTTTATATATAATTATTAATATCATCTCATCAAATTATATATAGAGAGAGATGAATGAGGAGAGAAAAGGTTTTATTTATGCAACATATTGTAATATAATAATAGCGGGATTAAATTCTATGTGGCATGATTGCTGATCTACATTTTGTGCAAGGTGGAACATTTGTGCCCTTTCATAAGCTTTGTTTTGATATATAGATCCTTTAACCACACACACTAAGCAACCTAATAATTCTGGAGAGTGTCGGTCTACTCTGAATGTTTAAGATATGTGTGATTCAAACCATTCGCCATATGTATAACTATGTTTTGGTTGGTGATTTCTTAGCACTGTCAATGTGCCACCTTGATCGATATTGGAAAACTTGTATCGATGCACTGATGATGTGGTGTGCGTATATTTAAGTGGATAGATAGCAATTGTACTTAGAGTGAAGGAGTCATGTTCTGTTTCTTTCTTGCTTGAAAATAAAGAGTTCATTATTACTATCTTTTTCGAATGGTTTAGCTGAGCTAAGCACCAAAAAAAAACTAGTGTTCATTTCTCGAGGTGAGAGTTTAATAAGCTGGTGAAGTTTCTTACCTAGGTGCGATAGAAGAAGGATTTCAGCTCAGAGTTTCTTCTGAAATTGCGTTCATACAGACTATATAGACTCTTCTCTTTAAGTAGAGTCATTTGGACTCAGACATGTCTTTATTATGAATGAGAAAACATGAAAAACCATATTATGATCAAAGAGGACAGCAAGAAAGCTGCACCTATTTCCAGATTATTTATTAATAAATATTTACATGTGTGAACCCTAATGGTTTCTAGATGGTAATTATGATCCCTATACAAGTCATATGGGCCATTAATGCTGAAATTAGGCTTCAAACCAGCTTATGAACTAAGTCCATTAAGAACATAGGAGAAGTTTTTTGATTTTGAACAGTGAGTCTTTTATTCTTTCAAGGCGCATTATAACTCACCAAGTTACATGTATCTGAAGGGTAGCCCATTTCTTGCACGTATCTAACTAAAATACAAATTTGACTATTTGTGATGATATTTTCTCATATGATCATTTAATATTACTTATGTCTTGAGAACTAGGGGTTGTTGCCCGAAGTTTGTGGATGCAAGCACGCATGATTAGAAGTTCCATGTCAACTCTTATGTGTTTTTGAGTAATACGAGTTTGAATATGTAGGATGATTGTAGTAGTCTGAGTCGGCTAGGGGTGTGTGGGTGTTTGACTACACTTTTTGATAAGTGTTTTCTATATAAATCTTTGGCCAAAGTGATGCAAAGATATGATTGCATTTAGTCAGTTTGTTGTGTTTTAGTTGTATAGTCTGGTTGGGTTGGGCATACATCATTAGAAGGAAGTATATAGTTCTATGGTCAATTGGAACTATGTAGGGCACCATAGTAGACTCAGATAGCATACTTTGACCAATTCTCTAGTCTATACCCTTGTGAAGGGTAGGACCGCTTTCAGTTGAAAGCTGTGCAAAGGATTGTCGATCTGTAATTGGAGGAAAAGAATTCAAGTGATGCTCTCCCTCTTGTAGACTCACGTTGAGGCTTGAGATATAAATGACTTAATCCAATTATTAGTAGAATCTAAAGTCTAACTCTTGTTATGTGATTTCAATTGTTTAATTGAATGTTTGATGCTACTTGAAAAGTAAAATAAAAAGTTTGTGTTCTTGATGAGATAATCATAGTTGTTTCATAGTTTTTTAAGTATTACATTAAATCATATTGAAACATGCTATAATTTTATTTTAAAAGTTAGAAATTTTTCATATGACAATTTACATGCATCTTTTTACTTTATTGTGTGGAAAAACTTAGTTACTTTTCTAGGTTGAGTAAAGTAAAGATGTTACATAAAATGAGTGTGCTATATAAAATAGACATCATATTAAATTATTCAACTATTTATATTTATATTAAAATCCTAATTACATACGGTTCATCACACAGTGTGATGGTTAAGTGGTTGCATTTTTAATGGTGCAAACAAGGTTCAAATCCCCGCAAGACTCACATGGTGTTTGTGTTGTGATGGGGCTCTCTTGGTGGACATGTCGCTAGTGGACATGCAGAAGGAGGAGCAGGAGAGGAAAGATAAGTAGACAAGTGGTGAGAGGAGGGGTTTCTCCATTGTAATCAAGGAGGTGTCAATGCCTCAGTGTGTTCTCGAGGATGGGGTTCCTCATTGTGATCCTATTGGTTCAAATCTCTAGTCAAAATTTATTATCACCGATCAAAAAATATATAATTAAATGAAGAGGAAATATATAATGACATCAAGATAGGTACGAGAAGTTGGGTGCCAATTCGGCGGAAGTCTTGTGGACTTGAAGATGCCGCTAGAAACAAGCACCCGTTTTGAAAAAAATGGGCACCTGATTTAGGCTCAGACGCCCTATCAAAAAATTTAAAAAATGGGTGCCCATTTTTTTCAAAATGAGTACCCGTTTCTAATTTTTTTTTTTATAAATATTATGTCTAGAAACTCATGTTTACATGCCGATTTATTATATTTAAGAAACAGATACGTGTTTTTAAATGTGTACCCATTTTTTAATATTTGAATTTTCAATGCACCCTTTGCATTGGATTTCGGTTTGGGATAGGCTTGGTGGGACCAAAGGTTTCAAAAATATACTTTACAGTCAATTCATAATTAATAAAAAATATATATATTCAATATAAAAAAAGAAAAAATATGCTCATCAATATTTGGTGTCTTAGGTATCTTTCTCCAGAAGGATTCATACAAATTTATTTATTTAGGTCAAAATATGGTGATCGTGCACGTGTGTGGTATGGTCCTGAAACAGACATCTTCAAAAAGTGGTTTTTAACATGTCTACTAAAAAACAATTTCTACCGTGTGGGTATTGAAATAAATTATATATTTGAAAACTAGACTCCGAGCACTACATTTTCTATTAGGCCCCGTTTGTTTGGGGAATTGGAATTTGACTCAAAACCTTACTATCACAAAACCAGGTTTTGAAATCCCGGTTTTGCATCTTGGGGAATTGGAATTTGACTCAAAACCTTATTATCGCAAAACCAGGATATGATTTCTATTTCCACCTATTCAGTGGGAAGATGATGCCACTCATTTTGGTGTCTAAACCCAGTTTTTCTTGACGAATCCAGAATTGCAATTTAGAGAAACAAACGTCGAATTTCACAAAAACGGGAAGTGATTTCACAAAAACGGGAAGTGTCACTCCCAATTCCACGAAACAAACGGGGCCTTAGTGAAATGTTTTGAGATTCAATTTCTAAGTGCCTCAAATGTTGATGTCAATTGACATAAAATTTGAAAAACAGGGAAAACACTTCCACTTTTTGCCCAAAAGTGGGACTCAACTTCTTGTAGCTACCCATCAACGAATCTCGTGTTATTTTTATGAACATAAAAATTAAAACACAATATAGGTAGATTTTTAAAGAAAAAATATGTTTAGTATCATTTTCCAAGTGAAAAACTAAAGATAAAAATAAAACAAATAATGTAAATAAAATAAAATAAATAGTTATATTTCCTAAGTAAATCAAATAGCTCCTAGCATATATTTTTCGATGAAAATTATTTGAAAAGCTTGGGAAGCCATCAAGTCATGGCTGCATTAGAATGAAACTATATTTTGTAATGGTATTTCTATTAAGTTGCACTCTATTTAGTGGTTTCAAATTTTACATTTTCAAGACCGTCCTCTAGCTAAGACTCTTTAGGTTCATGCATTGAGGTTTCTTTAGAAAGGGATTAAGACCCTAAACTAGATATTTTTCTATTTAGTGACTCAAAAAAATTAACTTGGCTAGAATCCATATTGTAAGCCTCAACTATTCTTGAGCCAAAGATTGCCTTTTTTCCTAGGGTATTCTTGTTCAAGATCTTTCAATTAATTCCACATTAACATATATTCAAAATTAGAGATCCTCAATGCCTATTTTGTGATCATCAAGAGTCTCTCAAGCATATTTTCTAGTTTTTTTTCCTAGAGATCAATTTTTTATGTTATGAAAATGGTGTCTCAACCTTGTATTTACATAAGGTTACTGTTTGTAGTAATTTTATATTTTAGCACATATTGGTCCAAAATTTTCCCCAAAGTTACGAATATTTTTGTTTCAAGATCATGTCTAGATTTGAATATAATAATGTTTTCATTTTTAAAAGTTATGAATGAAAGCTTCAAAGCCAATTTTGAAGGCCTTCAAGGATCTAAAATGGATCAAAAGTATCTGTAACTAGCATAGTTCTTAAATCTTGATAGAGAACATTACAATCTTTTTTGGTACTTCAAATGGTTCATCAATCAGACCCCTGGTTCAAAAGTTATGACCTCTAGAATTTGGGTCTCCTAAAATAGGAAATATAAAAATGTATTGGACACATAAATGAGTTGTAAAAGGGAGATACATGGTTGGTGTCTTTTTTGGCACAACATAGGGCATCTTAGATTCTAGATAAGATGAGCACCACTTTTTTGTGGTTTTAGCCCATTCTTGTGTAATATTGTTTGATAGTTTCATGTTTTGTATCTCATATATATATATATATATATATATATATATATATATATATATATATTACCTGTGTGTGAGATGGAGGTTACATGTCTATGATTCTTATAGCTATTGAATTACGTTTGGATCTCTAGTTGGTGATACTTTTGTGAGAAGTTTTCTTGACAAGTATATTTTACTTTCTTGTTGATTTATGAATAATATATTGGGAAGCTTTTGGAGTGTGGGATTTTTCTCCCTAAAGGGTGTTCTCAACATAAATCAATGTGTTGTGGTATGTATATTATTTATGTTTATTTTTGTTAACTTTTTTTTATATTTTTGTGAAGATCTGAGAAAGTTTTTGCATAACGCTCCTCTCAAGCTTAGTGTAAGAAGTTGTTCTACTACCTTAATTTCCTTACATTATAGTCCTAGATTTGTGATTTTTCAAGCCTCTTTTTCACTTGAAGTACTTTTTTGGTATATTTTTTCTTAAGGGGTATTTAGATTTGGTACTCTTTCAAGGAATAAATCATTTTTAAATATTGTAAGGATATAAATGTTGCTCTATTCTTTTAATGTTTTATGGATCTTAATTTATCATTTTATGCTAAAGTCTTGCTTACCCTAATCTGCTCATGTAGATTCATGTGCAAAAAAGTTTTCCTTAAAATAAAGAACGATTTTAGGTGTTACTAATGTACCTTATTTAGGTTTTATAGAGTGTATTCAATGGCTCCCACCTCAATTTGATTTCATTCTCATCTTTTTCTATACCCTCAACAACAACCACTCTACTTATGGAACCTGACATTATCATTACTATAATTCTTTACCTTTTTGTGAGAAGAGACTATGGTGAGAAAGGATGCTCGTAACCCACAAGATGTTCTTTTTCTTTTCCCTTTACTCTGGAGTCCATGGTACTAAGAGCTAGTTGAACTCTAGTGAGTTCCCTTATTTGACTCTTGATATATTTTTCTATTTCTAATTCTATTGAACATTTTAAAAAGAAGGATGATGTTATCAATGATGGTTGGGGTCCTTCTATGGATAATTCATACCTCACTAATGCATGGATTAAATCAAATGATCGATACCCACCTCCTCCTCCTAGTACACTTGATCTTGTTGTGTAGTAGCTTGTTTTACTTTTATTTTGTTCAAGACTATTGTCCCATTTGAACTTTTGAGGTGTGAGTCTTTCTACCCACTTTTTTTATGAATGTGTGTAACTCTATTTTATAAATGGTATTATAAACACTTATTCATTAAAAAATTCTTCAAATATAAATAAAATAAATATTTTGAAGTAAAATAAAATAATTTTATAATGTTATGTCAATTTGTAAATATATGTGCTTAAAATATCTACGCTAATTTATAATTATAATGTAATATCTCATTATTTTTAAATTCTCTTATCAAATATTATTCTAACTTGCATTCACTTTCTTCTCCTTCTTCTTTTGAAAAATAAGGATAAAAATATGTTAATAAAAAAGTCAAAAAAAAAAGGATAAGGATTTTCAAATAACAAAAATTGTCACTAAAAGAAAAAATAAGGAAAATCCAAAGAGTTGTATCACTAAACCTTCACCACCAACAACCAAGGGAAAGTATAAAACCCAAAAGAAAGGTAATAAGTAGATAAAAAAAATAGTAAAAAATTCAAGAAAGGCATAAAATATACATCACAAAAGATGTCAATCATCAGAATTTTCTTTGTTAAAATAGGAAAACTAAAACCATGGAATTCCTCTTACAAATAACCTTTTTCTATCTCAACTCACAAGTATTTTCAAAATCCACAAGGATAACACAAGCCTCTATAATATTATTAGCACTAAATCATCTAGTAAAAGAGAAAGAATGAACCAAAAAATTTCTATCAAGTCTTATACCGCCAATACTAGCTTCACTAGTATTAAGAAAAATCATCAATGTCCCAATGTTGGAGAAGATCACATTTGCCAACCCAATTAGCTTTATGAGAAGATTTGACTTGAGATTTAGAACAAGATGATCCAACCAAATGATCCAATGTAAATTTTTAAAAATTTAAATATCAAAGAGGAAATAAAGACTCCATTAAAAGAGTGCTCTATTATTATTTTTTCTTCCAACCTTACCCAATGAGACTCTAATATCCTTGAAAGATCCAAGAAATCCTCTCCAGCCAAAATTGCCAAAAGATAAAGACAAGACCAATATCCCAAGCAACCAACAAGAAAGAAGAAACACCAAGAAAATACCTTAGACTAGCTCAAAAGTTACATTAAGAAATAGTATGGATGAGAAGTTGGTTTCAGTTATTTTGTCTTTACCTCAAAAGACCCTTAGAAAGGGTAATAGAAGAAAAGATGAGACACACATTCCTCATTGACCCTTCAAATAACATATTTAAGAGGAACTTGAAATCCCAACTTTGTAATATTGTTTCAAATAAGATAATATTTTAACAAAACAACAAAATAAATACATTACACTTGAACCAACAAAAAATATTTCAAATCTTTTTCCACCAAAAGGAATCGTCAAACCAATTATATACATAAAACCAAATAAACCCCTTAAAAACCATAAACCCAAAGGAAAACAACATCCTCTAAAAGAACAACCCATGTAATTATTTTATTGAAATAAAAGCACTACTAACTATATATCAAAGGAAATAAAATATCAAAATATTTGTTTGAGAATAGCCCTACCACACATGGGTGGTATGGCCCAAAGCTGATAAGTAAAGTAAGTTTTTTCTATCTAATTACCTGGCTTAATATTTGGACTTTGAATGGAAGAAATTATGGTTGCCAAACAAGTGCTCAAGAGCGGATTTAGGCAAAATTTATAAAAGTTGGTAGACAACTTTCTAAGGAATAAACTAAAACAAGTCCTCTGCAATGAAGCTCTTACAACTAACTATGTGACAACTCCAATCTAAGGATGTCTGCAGAAATGACTGCTAGACTTCACATGTCGTACAGAGTTGAATGGTAATACTTCAAAAAAACATATATGAATGTGTATCGATATTAATTATTCTAAGAGTTAAGGAATTAAAAATCATGGGCTAGATGAAGGAAATGGCAATCCTTTAAAACGGAAGGAAATAGGTAGCTTGCTCCAATAAGTTAACGTTGCTAAAATGATAAAACAATAAAAAAATAATTATTTATTAAAATAATAAAATTATTAGATTGTAAAATTAAAATTATTAGTGTGTTTTTTTTTTAATAAATAGAGGTCTTTTTCATTAATATAAAGTATACTATTTACCAAAAAAAAAGGGATGGGGGATACAAGATCACCCTGTCACTCCGCAAACAATCAGACACATCAACTATTCATCAAAAAAACATATAAAAAGAAGCCTTCAGGCAGCCAGAGCAGTCCCAACCTAAGGAGAAAGGAGAAATGGAAGAAAAAGATGAAGAAAATGACTATTCTATTAGAGTGTTTTGAATAAACTGTACTATAGAAATCTTTGATATTGAATATTAGATCACATTGTTATATAGTTTGAAGAGAAGATAAATAATTTTTACAGAAACTATTTAAAAATATTTGTGCAATCACTATTTCTTATTAAATGAAAGTAACATCAAAAATATATATACAGATAGTTTTTTTTTTACAGAATTAAATCTCAAAAATACTTCTAATATTTATCACCATAAACAATACAGATGCTATTGGAAAGCCCAACTTCTTGTAAAAATACAGCAATAAGGGAAAAAAAACCAGTGTTAAAGAAACTGTTGAAATAATCAGTAATTTAAAATCCCATGATAACATGAAGTATGAACTGGAACATGGAACAATTCTCTGTGAATTCACAAAGTATGCTCAACCTATTTGAAAAATTCAATTCACTGGATAACTGAAGGCAAATGAAAGAAAGTAAAATGATTGCAGAGTTGGAAACAATCATGAAAGAAGAGCAAAACTTACTTGTTCATCTCAACTTCAATGCCATCTTTGATCAATAGTAGAGTATTGTTGTCAAAACTAGCTTAAAGTCCTTTCAATCACACAAGTTTGTAATTATTTGGAAACCAAAAATAGGAGGCTGCATGCCCACTCATCTGCAAGAAACAACTGAGTTAAAACTCCATATTTTTCTTGAAAAAATAAGAAGTAAAAAGTGTTTAAGTCCATAATTTTCAGACTGACCTAGAGTTGATAAAACACTGCAACCTTGGGCTCAGAGAAATTTCTGATTACATGTACTGAGCTTTGTTGATGTTTTGAACAAGTGGGTTGATAAGGAAGATCTGACAGAAATTGTTAGAATGGGAATTTGAGCAACTCAACAAATAGCAAAAGCAATTATATCACCTGCCACTCTTTTAGCAATACTGACTGTTAGAAATGGTTGTTTATGCAGACAAAACATTGTAATCGGCAGCTTGTCAAAGGAATGGTAGGCATATCTTTCCTGCACAGTGTATTGACCTGCAGCTTTATTTGGAATGGATATTTTCTGTGTACGAAGAATTCCTTAGTTGAAGTGTCCATCTTCACATCTTTTTTGTGCAGGGCTTGTTTATTTTGGTGTCCTTTCCATTTTCAGCCCAACCAAACGTTGATGCTGTTTGACTTTTCGATGAAAAGTTAATTTGTAGGAAGGAAAGATGTCTGAAAAAAAGAAATGTCTAAATTAGCTGAGGTAAACAGTGTGGAGTAGTCCCCCAGGTGGGACACTCATGTAAACGTACCAGAAGTACAAGTGTGGTGTTGATTATCATGGTGGCTATTCTTTATACAAAATAGTAATATCTAAATTGATACCAATTTAATGTATTTCTTCTTTTTCTTTTTTTTTTTAAGTACGTTTATAGTATTGTGAAGGTCGATTATGAAGATCAAAGCAATAAACTTTTTGTCAAAATCCATTGCTTATAGAAGTGTTGTTTTGTGTGGAAAATAATAGAAACTGTTATATAGATACAAAAACGTCTATCAATACAAACTAAAAGCATTTAATTTGTTAAAAGTTTATCAAAAACAAAAAAAAAATTTACTATTATTTGTATTATACAATTAGTATGTATATATTCTTATTAAATATATATAAAAACATAAGAAATTAATAGTATTTTAAATATATAATATACTATAGATAAGTACTCAAAGATATAATATTTATTCATTAATATTAAATAATTATTATGATTTGATTATTATATTTTTATATTACTTAAAAATATCAAGATTCTAATATTATTATTTTGTTATATCACTGTAATTTTATTTTTAATATGAAAAAGGAGATTTTTCACTTTCAATCCTTCTTGCATCCATTCTTGAGTGTAATATGTCTTTGGGTGTAATTAAAAATAATATTATTAATTATGGCATACTTTAAGTCTACATAAAATCTACTTAAAATAATATAATAATAATGCAGTTTTAATACATTATTTTATTTAATGAAAATATAAAAGTATAAATAATGTAATAATAATAATTGGAAAAGTTTTATTCTTTAAGAGTTTTAATAGAAATATAAAAATATAATAACAACAATATATTAAAACATAACAATATTCAATATTAATTACAGTGTAATAATGTAATTATTTTTTAGGTGTAAACAAATAGATATCTTTTGGCGTACTTTATTATTTACAATACAATAATATAATTATTTTAAAGTATGTTAGTTAATAGATTTTGTACATGAATGAAAATTGAGTGATGAATTTTACTCTTAGAAGTTTTCTTATGTGATTGTTTATTTGCTTTCTTTTTTATAAATTTTATGAGCTTATTTTTTCTATAAGAATATAAAATATAAATCTAAGAAATTATTTTTGCAATCATCCTTACAAGTTATGTTGCCCATAATTTTATTTCAATCAAAGTTTAAATAAAATATGATAATTGTTCAAGCTCTACACTCACTATCAAAGTCCTTCAAACTTTTAACTTCTACAAGGAATCACTCTTAGCTATAATACATATAAATTCTTCACAATCTTATGGAGATATCTATAGGTTGATAAGGAGTTTGTAGACATTATTAATGTTTTTAGTATTTAATGTGGTTATTAGTGTATAAAATGGTATATTTTAGATAGAAGTTGGCAAACGATTTGGTTCTATTTCACACATTTTTAAGGACGGGTCTTAATTGAATACTCAAAATTTTACATTAAAATTTAAAATTATGTCCATGTCCTTCATTTCTAACGAGATGCATTACGAGTCGATTAAAACACAATAAATAAATCATACCAAGGTGTTAAATAAGAAGGCATTTAGCGTAGAATTCATTATTAAAAATCTAGAAAACATTACATAGCTCCATTCAACAATGCACAGTAGAAGAATGTAGCATTATTAATTATATATGTTTAATAGATTATATATTTTCATGTTGTCTTATGTCATTGCTATGTATTGTTGACTAAAATTGGATTCATCAAAGGAGAACAATCATAGCCTAACAAAATTATCCATGTTCTCTATCAATATGACTTGTTTTAAGACACAAATCGAAGACATCGAGGTGGACATATTCTTGACATTAGAATCAACGAAAGTCAAATATGTACGTGCAAAGACAAACTCTAAAGTCATAAAAGAAAATTATAAAATTGTGGTATTCTCAAGGTGTTCACTTAAAAGGTATTTTTTTAATAGATTAGCAAATTAGTTGTTGGCATCTATCACAATTAAATAGCATCAAACCTAGAGCTAAGTAACACTATTTTATTTATTTTTGGACTACAAAAAAATAAAATGTTTGCTTCGTGCTGGAAATGTGCTTCAGTTCAACATTATACGGTTGAGAAAAAAATGATAACCATATGAGTTTCTCCCAGGTGGTTGTGCATGATTCTCAGTGCCTTGCACCTTCTTCTCGGGCTGTCCTGGTTAATGATGGTGGGATTGGTGAGTTCAGTGTGCATCAGGCTCTTATTTCTTCTCAGGCTGATGTGCTTACTTGTGTAGTGGCTGTGGATTCTGGTTCACAGTCTCTTGTCTCTCCATTTGTTTCTCTGGATGTGTGTGGGGATAGACCCCTAGTGTCTATGTGGACTATGATTGTGCTATAACTATCAATTCTGGTAGCACCCTTGGTGAAGTTATCCCTTTAAGTAAAAATGGTGATGGTGCCTCTCAAATGGTGGGTGTTGTTGGCATTCTTTCTTAGGGTGAAAATGTTCCTACGTTGGGTTTATTGGTTTGGTAGGATGTTGTTGCTAAGGTGGAAGAGGGTTGGATTACTATGAAAGGAAAGAAATCTAACACATCTACACCCTCTTTTGATATGACTTTTTGTTCCCACAAAGGAGGTGCTAAAGGAAAATCTTGATCGTTCCTTGTTGTGGGTGTTTGGGTTGAAGTTTCTCTGGTCCTTTCTCTAGTTTTTGGCAGCTTGCTAGATTTTTGTGCAGCTTTTGTTTGAGGTTGTGGGATCTTGTTGGTAAAACCCATGTTGTGGTCTTGGTATTTTTCTTTCTTCTGATGGGCGTTCATGGTATATCTTTAGCAATCCTTTTGTAAAGGGTTTGGGTCCCTTCAAAACCTGTTTTTCCTTAATCAAAAACTTTATTTTATTTATTAAAATTTTGAGCATTTATTTTAGTGGCATGATCAATCTCATCTCTTTATTATGTTAAATTATTTATTCATCATAATTTAAAGAAATAATTGTCAGCTATTTATGTAAGGTTTATTGTGTTTCCTTAGATAGGTAGCAAACTTGAAATTCTTACACCCCTAGGGTATTATCTAAATAGTATTTATTCTTTTACATTAGGGTTTTTGATCTTATATATTTTATTTTAGATCTAATTATTTAGATCATCCTTTTTGTGCTCCATTGATATTTTCTTGATTAATGAAATCTAGTTGATCTCTACTTACCCACCTTTTGATTGAATATTATTTTTAGAATATTTATCACGGGTCATTATGAGCCATCGTCAAGATTATTTGCTAAGATATATCAAGGATTATAGGGCATTTCACAATTCGTATTTTTCTAGTTTTTTTTATCCTTATTGATAATGCATCCTTCTTCTATAATGATGATGATGTATTTTATGAGTGAGTTTTTTTACTATCTATATGACTTCTCTTACTTCTAGGACCTTCTTGGTTATTTAAAATCCATCCTAGAGGATTTTTTACGTGTGTACATAATTCATGATGACTATTCCACTTGTGTTATGAATGATGATATTGACTCCTACCTACTACCAATATATGTAGTAATGATAATTTTTACTTGATAAATTATTATAAATATTTAATGTTTATTTAATATTGTGTTGAAATGTCATGATAGTCATATTTATATGAATTTAGACTCATACCTCTTTCATGATGCATATTATGAGGAGTTGAGGGGTGGTTATTTATGTGAGTTGTATTTTTTTATAAATGATGATGATATGCTTTACAATAATTATTCTTTTTTACATCTTTTGACTATAGAATATTCACGATGATTGTTCTCTTAGATCAAAAAATAAGACAGAGAAAAAACCTATAGCTGCAATCTCAAGCTGAAGGTGTTGCACACGATTAGAGGGACATGATTATAGGGTGCTCTAATCATTAGGGTGTTCAAACTAATAAAATAAAGCATTTTCACAATCAAGATGTCATTTAGGTCTATCTCTAGGAAAATTAGTCAAAAAGTGTTCGACATGACTGGAGGGCACCCTAATCTAGGCCTTTTCACTTCTCCAAAATCTAGTACTAATACCTATCATTGTCTACTCTACACACCTATAACCTCCTATGATGTTGGATCTAAATTGTAAACATAAAAATAGGGGGAAATGGTTGTGTTGTATGGGTCATTGCCTAAGTCGAACCTTGTGGTTGTGTTCCCACCTCCACAATAGCTAAGATTGATAGAAAAAGAGCTTATCATTAGGGAGGACAGATGATAAATCATAATTGAAATGTTGAATTGAAATGATTATACCTTAGGAATTATAAAGTTGATGATGTAATGCTCTTGAGACAATTCATCCAAGTATTAACACAATAACATGATAAAAATATAATCAACATGAAATTATATACTTGAATATAGGTTTTTGTAGCTTGCTACTCAATGTGATGAATACTCAAATTTGAAGTACGTGTTTGATAATGCTAGATCAATTGGAATGTACCTCATAATATCTTAGACCTTATAAATGATAAAGGATTACTTAAAAGAGGGTTCACAAAGTGTTTTCGATTTTAGATCGACAAAAAATAATTGAATAAAAATATTGAGACTAGATCACAAATGATAGTGGTCGACACCCACACACATTTGAATTTGTCTCAATTTAGAGGGACGAGAGTATTGGGTTCCCTAGCCCACTCAAAATTGGGTCGACAAAAGGGGCAGAAAAATATCAAGATCCAAAATATAGGACCTAGTCTCAAAATTAGCATTGATAACAATTAAGTTGTGGGTTTAACAATTAAAATATAGAGTTGGACAAGGTTCAAATAGGCTTTAAATGACTAGGGATAAATCCTACTAAAGTAGGGGCTAAAATAGAGTGTGAAATTGTAAAGTGTTGCAATTTATTACACTACAAGTTGGTTATCAACACCACACATAAACTTAATTATCTTTTCAAGAAAAGCATTATATATATATATATGGGTGCCAGCAAGAAGTTGAGTCCACTTTATGGCCAAAAAGTGGAACTATTTTTCCTATTTTTTCAAATTCGTCCTGTTTGACCTAAATATTTGAGGCACTTAGACATGGAATCTTCCAAAAAGTCACTAATATAAAATTTTAGGATTCGAAGTCTAGTTTCAAAATATGTGATTTTTTTAAATACCCAGATGATAAATTTCAAATTTCAATGGGGATTACTAAAACCCTCATTTTAAAAGTCACTCTTTCAGGACTATACCATGCGTGTGTACAGCAAGCAAAATTAGACTCAAATGACACTATTTATCTAAACTCTTTTGGGAAATGGTAAGTAACACAATTAAGATTGATTAGAATATTTTTCCATTTTTTTTGTTAAATATTTTTTTTTATTAATTATATATTGGGCTCAATCATTGTTTATAAAATCTCGTGTACGGCAAGCATAATTTGCCCTAAACATTTGATTTTTTAATATAAAAAAATTTAAGTGTGTATAATTATGTGTAGTTTGATGTCATATAATTTATTTTTCAATAAACGTTTTAAAAAAAAAGTTATTAAAATTATAAAAAAGCTTGTATTCTCTTTCCTATAGACATGTTTTAGTACAAAATGATTAAAAAATAGAAATATTAATCAAATTTAAAAAAAAATTTACATATTATGAATCTTCATTGTCTAATCTAAAATGGGTTTTTTTTTCGTCAAAAAATTCCTCAAAAAACCCAATCCGATCTGTGGCCAAAGTGAGTTTTGTGTGTGCATATGGACATGGCCTTCAACATTTAGGTCAAACCAGATCCAAAGCCAAGGGTCGGTTGACCAAGCCTTTCCCAAGGCTAAACCCGAACCATTTTTTGGCGGGCAAAATTTCAATTTTATAAAACGGGGTGGCGTTATGAAACGGGGTGACGTTTTAAAAATAAAACATCACCCCGTTTCATTTCGTAGCTGTTGGAAATTGGTTTAAACCAAAACGGGGTGACGTTTCATTTTTGAAACATCACCCTGTTTCATATTTGACCATTTTTTTAAATTCTTCTGTGTTTTTTTACTGCATCAGCATTCTTGTACCCAAAGTACGATCGACAAGGATCAAATTTGCAGAATTTGGACAACTTTTGCATTGTTTATTGACTATTTTATTCTTCATTTGAAGGCATCAATCATTGGGAGCATATAGAATTTTTTTTTTCAGGTTTAAACTATTGAAGGCACTTGTGTGATTGATTTAAATTATTAATCATGGGATGTAAACAATGTCAAAAGAAGAAACAAAGGAGGGTTATGATTGGTGAGGAAATTCAAGTGGAGAAAGAGAAAGAGGCTAAACGTCAAAGAGATAGAAGAATGAGGATGCACGAATGAATAGTAATAAAGCTTCAGGATCCACAACAATTGAAGACTCAAACATTAAAGATACCATGGGGGATACAATGGATGCAGAAGATGCAAATATGAAAGAGGTGAATGAAAGCATGTAGTTGAATGCACCTTTTAGTGATGTTCCGGGTACGTCTTTGACTTCATCTTTGAATGATACTCAACCTACGATAGTAGATGATAATATTTATAGAGACTTATTAGATGCATATTCTAGAGATGAAATTGAATTAATGAGGCCTCATTTTGTTTTTCAACTTAAAGAATTTGAAAATGAAAATCCCCCTATTGTTGTTGAAAATGAAGAGCATTTTGTTGTTGCGAACAAAAATATCCCTAATGTTGTTGAAAATCAAAATCATTTTGTTGATGAAATTGAAAATCCTCCT
>MU224511.1:1408670-1426477 GCA_018584345.1 Thuja plicata
GGGTCTCTCTCTCTCTCTCTCTCTCTCTCTCTCTCTCTCTCTCTCTCTCTCTCTCTCCTCCCTTAATCCATTTCATATTAATTTACAAAGTTTACATAGGGTGTACGCGCTATAGGCCGCATTCCCTTTGGCTTTGATTGCCCAAGCCATAGGGCGTGAGTCCTATAGGGCATACGCCCTAGTGCTTTTGGGGGACAAATTTTTTATTGGCACCTTTTAACCCATGGTATCTCCAACTTCTTCAAAATATTTTTTCACAACTCCTGGGCAAAGCACAGTAGATCATAATATAAGGAATAGATTCTTCCTCCTACTTACATAGAACACATCTTGGTAACTAAAACCATCTTTAGTAGATTATCCTGTGCTAGGATTTTATTATGCGTGTCAATCCACCAAAAAAAATTAATTTTGTGTATTAACTAGGGAATCCATACCTTCTTCCACCAATATGATGATTTTTTGTTTTTTTGTCAACAACATACTATAAGCCAATTTGACTAAAAGTCCCCCTTCGCATTTTTTCTCCAAATGAATTTTTCCTCTCGAGGGAATAATGGAATTCTAACTATTAGTAGCATCTCTTGCAGTTCCCTATATTTATGGATCAAATCAAGTTGAGACTAGTAGCATTGGGTAATGCCCTTCCAAGATTTCAATGGTGAGATGTAATAAAAAACCTGAGTACCAAAATAACATCTTGCAATATATTTTAGCCACCTAAAGTTCAAATTTACTGCGAAAGGTGTCTCCCCAATCCAAACATCCTCCTATAATCGAATGGATCGTCCATCCTCAACTTGTCATTTAAGTCCAATCTGGATGAGGTCCCTGCACTTAAAAATATTATTCTATATTTTTATATCCACTAGGATAACCTAAGGTGGAAAGGATTCTATAAAGATTCTTGAAATTAAGATATTTTTCACTCGTGATCTTACACCAATCAGTATCATGAAGCGCTAGTTTCCACCGTGTTTTTTCCATAAGGGATTTATTACAGAGTATTAACTTTACGATTCCTAGTCCTCCATCTGTCTTAAGTTTGCATACCATGTCCCAATTAACTAAGGGCATCGTCTTCTTCTCCTCCATACCTGACAAAAGAAATGTTCTTTTTAGTCTTTCTAGTTTCTCGTCCATAGTGCCAGCTATCTTGAAAAGTGGAAGAAAATATATGGATATTCCTTGTAAGGAGGCAACAAGGAGTTGAAGCTTACCCACAGTACTTAATAATTTCCCTTTCCACCCAACCATCTTATTTCATAACTGTTTAGTGATTGAGTTCCAAAATGTCAGAGTTATGTCTTTGACAGTAAGGTAGAGGTTGAGATACATACCAGGAAGTGTAGCATTTTGACAACCCAAAATCACTTTGATATTTTTTTTTGAAAATATTCCTTGGTGTTGAAGTAAAGATTTCTCTTATTATCATGAGGCCTTCACATATTCATTAAGAAAGGCTCTCCAAACTTCTTCTTATATCACATAAGCCCTCCCAAATAAGATGGTGTCATCAACAAATTGTTGTAACACATTGGGGGTAGTAGAGGCATCCTTGACACCTTGTATTCGACCCATATTCACAAGATTCAAAAACTTTCTGCCTAGTACCTCAGCGAGGATGATGAATAGATAAGGGTATAGTGGGTCCCCTGTTCTAATCTCTTTTGTTGCACAAAACTGTCCCATGGGTATTTTTTCAACAAGAACTAAGAATCTGACTATTTCCACACATACCTTCATAAGAATTATTAATCTATTAATGAATCCTAGGTTCCCCAAGACTTTATAAAGAAAATTTCACCTTACTATATCATAAGCCTTAGAGACATCATGTATCAAGTTATCCCTGGGATTCGACATATGTCCATAGAATGGATTATGTCGTGTGTGGTGATCACAACATCAAGAATTTCTTTCCCTAGCACAAATCCTTTTCTATTATAGTTGATCATATCATCAAGAAACGGTTTGATTCTATTCACCAAGACTTTAGTGAAGACCTTGTAAATTATGTTTCATAAGCTGATAGGTGTAAAATCCCCAATTCTTATTGGTTCATGTATTTTTGGAATCAAAGCAATAAAGGTATTTTTGAGTTTTTCCAACAATTTCCCCATTCTAAAAAAGTCCTTAGTTGCCATGATTACATCAAATTTCATGATGTCCCAAAATTCTTGGAAAAAAGCTGGTGAAAATTCATCCGGGTTTGAGACCTTGTAGGCTCTCATTGAGAATACTATAGTCTTAAACTCTTCCTTATAGATTGATGTCATAATTTAGGCATTTTTAGCAGGACTAAGAGCCACCAATAAACACTGAAGAAGTTGTTCCTCTACGACATAATCACTTCATTCACTATCTTCTTTGTAAGCATTATAAAACTATTCAGTAGTCATCACTCTTGATTTCTTGATTCAATTCATTTTTTAGGCTATGTATTATGTTTCTTTTCATGTGTTTACTTGTATAATTATGGAAGAAGGCTAAGCTTTTGTCCTCTTCTTTTAGCCATTGCACCTTGGACCTCTACTTCTAGTAGATTTCTTCCCTCTTTAAGTTTTCCCTCCACTTCCCTCTCAGGATTTCTTCTTCTCTACACGTTTCTTGTGTACCTTTCCCCTTAGTCATCAACTCCTTCAAAGCTTTAAGTTTTGAATTGATCTCTTTTTTTTTAAGTAAATATATCCTCGAAGGTGGATTTATCCATCCTTTAACACCTTTTCTGATTAAAATCTAATTTTTGGGTTAACCAAAACATAGTAAAACCTTGTATTGGAGTACTCCACCAATATTGTATACAAGTCCTAAAGTTAAGTTGAGATTACCACATTATCTCATGTAGGAAAGGAAGAGGCCCACATGGAAGTCTATTCGCCCACTAAAGAAGGATCGGACTTTGATCTGACACTGTTCTTGGGAGGGCCTTAAGTGTGGCATTATAACCAATGATCCAATGAGTACAAACCAAGAATCTATCAAGTTTTACCTGAAGAAGGCCATTACATTTTCTATTATTTGACCAAGAAAAAGGTTGGTTGATTAGTTCTAAGCACAGGGTCTTCACTAAAGAGGCAATACAGTACCACATGTGTTCATATTGGGGGGTTTTAAATGGGCAAAAAAGGGGGAAATATATTGCCTAAATATGGGGGAGGGGTGGGGGTTTATATAGGAAAATAGGTGTAGGGAGTAATGGGTGGGTATTAGAGGGGGTGACAAAAAGGAGTTTGGGGAAATATTTTTTGAAAATAGGGGGGTTCTTTAGTATGCCATGAATGTGTGTGCTATGATTCAGGCTCACTAAGTGAATCCCATGTGGTTCTAAGTAAAAAAGGCCATGAGTTTTGCTAATGAACTCTACTGGGTCAGCCACGTTGTCTGAGTAATCTATCAATCCTCCCATTTTTCAAAGAGTAATAGGGGTGAGTTAAAATCTCTTGTAACCATCCAAAAGGAGTCCTGGTTGTCCAAAGTCATAGTAGTGATTTCCTTCTGAATCTTCTTTCTCCCTAAACATGTGTTGGGGGCATACACACTGATTAATTTCTTAGAATAATTACTCGGGTTAAAATTGACAGCCATATAATTGGGTAAATAAGAGACAATATTGCCCTTAAAATTCATGGGGTCCCACATGGTGACCACCCCCCAAGAACCATAAGCTTCACTAATGAAAGAGGAGGAACCCATCCAAATTTCATTATCGATAGTATTAAAGTTGTTTGCAGTCATCTTTACTTCATGTAATAATAGAATCTCAACTTTTATTTCCAAGATACATCTCTCCAACGCATTTTTTTTCTAAGGGTTGTTCAACACCCTCATATTCCATGAGAGGAATTTCATTTCTTAACTTTGGATGTTGCATCAAGGGTCCTATGCATCCCTTGGTGATTTCCCTTGATACCTCTTTATGCCTTAAGAGCCTAACAGAAGAGCGACCAATCCTATTTTAAGCTCGCATATCAGTCTTCTTACCTCTGGTTTTCTTCTTTTGGTTTTTATATTCCTCCTCATCCAAATGTGTCAGATTGCTAGTAGTTGCACTGGTCAATTAGAGGGGCTTTCTTGGTTTAGTGGATGAAGTTCCTTGCTTCTTAGGTAAGGGTTCCACCCTTTCCAACACCAAGTACCTTTCTGGCTCAGTTGATGTCTCCCACTATGATTTCAAATTGCTTAAGGTAGGAAATTTTTCCCTTTCCTCTGGGTGAACCTTCGCTTCTATCGAGTTGGGGCATATTTTAGAAGAATGTTGCTCGATGGTACTCTTTTTGGGGACATTTTTCTCCTCATTTTAGGCATTCATTTTTTGAGGGTAACCACTAGATTTGAAGTACCATTTGTAGTTCCATCCACTAAGGCTTCTCCTACCTTTTCCTCCACCACGGCCCCATGAGGGTGGGAACATTTTTTTGGTAACATTTGTTGTTTTTCCAAGGAGCCTTTACACTTAGAAAAAACATGCCCCAGTTTGGAACACCTTTGATAGTAGATGGCGGTGTTCTCATAAACCAAAGCCTAGGTCCTCTTCCCTAGCTTTGATTGTAAAATAATGAAACTTGGGAGGGTCTGACGAACAACCACTTTAACACATAAATGAGAAAAAACTAACTTTTATTTTTCCTTTGTAACTTCGTCCGTGGCCACTTAGTGCCCAGATATGTTTCCAATCCACTTGACTATTTGTTCATCCTAGAACTCTGAAGGTAGTCTCTTCATCTAGACCCACACAAGTGAAATCTTGTTCAAATCACACTCAAGTTCGAACCCTGGTTTCCATCTACATAGGGAGAGGTGATGTTTCTCATACACGTAAGAACCATCAATAATCGTAAGCATATCTTCCTCAGAGGTGAACTTGAAAAGGAAAAGGCCACCTAGTATAACACTTGGGGTCACACTCATCTTCCACCTTTACCTTGCAACTACACATCTCCTAACCATGTCAATTGATGACTTGAATGAGAAGAATATCCCTACTAGATCATTATTCAAAGATGATACAATATAGTCGACCACTAAATATGGAAGTGGGATCTCAATTCCTTCTCCAGTTTGCAGATACTTTGAGGAGAAGTCTTGCTCTGCCTTTTTATGGCAGTCCCCCACAAGCACCTTCTTCCACCTATCAGCCCAACCATATGTGTTCACTAGTATATCCTTGCTAGAACCCACTTCAGATGAATCAGTCGTAGGATTGAGACCCCCCCCCTTGTAGTTATGCCCCAGTTTTGGGACCATTCACTCCCACAATATGTAGTTATGTACTCTTTTTATATCTTCTTTTCTTATGTAGTTCATTCTCGTATCAACTATCTTATGTCTTATGTCTCATCATGAGGAGAATCTCCTCTAATTTATCACTTTTCTTGCTCTCCATTAATGAAGTTTATTTTAAATATTTATCCTATGAATTAGATATTTTTAATTTTTATATCATGTGATATCATGCTTACATGTAACAAGATTAGAAAATTTTAGATGTTTTTTGATGCAGATGAAGGACTCCAATTCAAACAAGTAAACAAAGAATCACAATGATCTCATCAATGCAATCTATATGCATCCTAGGTGCTCATTCACAGACACCTTGCTACTAGGTCTATTAGGAGCACACTCTTGCTATCCTTGCCTAATCCCATTCAAGCTTGACTGACCAAAACGTTTCCTTACATTTGATAACCCTCTAAAACATCGCTCTCAATTAAGCAACCCCAAACCATTCATCAATAAACTAAACCCTCATTGTCAAGGACTGGAAATTGTCCTTCCATAGGCCTAACAATAGCACATTTTTAACTTGGTTCTTTTCCATACAAGAACAGGCCTTCCCAAGAAAAATATAATTTATTGAGGGTATATCGAACCAAAGCTTCCATTTACTAAATCAAAACAAAGTGTTATCGTATAAAAGTCTCCTGAACTTATGTTTTCTATGACCACAACTCTGATAATGAGACTAACAATCACTCATAACATTTTCAAACAAGAAAATCTTGACTTCTCTTTTGGGGAAATTATAGAAAATATGCATACAGACCTTCCCACCTATTTTCATGGTTTTCCAACAGTGGTAAGGTGAGATATCAACAAAAAACATCCACTAGAAACCCTAAGTAGGGTTTTGGATTGTTGTTACCAAAAATGTTAGAACTTTAATAACACTTGGTTTATTTAATAACACGAGGATAGTTGTTGAGGTTAGTCAGGTTAACGTTTGTAATGGTTGGAAGCATGTCATGGGATGTTTCGTTACATTCTTTTTCACATGGAGTGCATGTTGATGGTGAGGGTTTAAAAGACTTTCATGGATGTATTGTAATATTGTATTGTTAAATAGTAGATAGATGATGGATGCTTTTGGAGGCTATCTTTTTCCCTCATGAGTGTTTTCCCATTGTATATCTTGTGTCACATTTTCATGGGTATGTTGTCTATTCTTTGCATGTGGATTAAAGGTATTTATTTGCTTGATTTCTTCATTGGGTTATATATAAATTTTCATTTTATGGCTACAAGTTTCATTTTAAGGCTTCTAGCCTTATCTTTCTAAATCAATACAAAAGTATAACTGACACATCTCAAAATGCACAAGGTTTAACTACCACTTTCTATATTAGAAACATTCAACTCAATATGTTGGGCATACTTTCCCAAGAAAATATTCATGTTCATTAGGCAATGCACCTAGAACGTGTGAGACTCAAATATTAATTCCTCTTCAGTATTGTCATAGAATCACTTGATACTTGGTATTATTAAAGTTATAGCATTGTGTGGCTTTCTCTTTGGATGACCACACATGTATGATCACTAAGTGTTATTAAATAAACCATGTGTTTCCTAACCCCTTGACACCAAATTCAATATTGGGTACTTTATTATTTTACTTTCTCCACTATTGAATAATTAAAATATAATATTACAAAGTTACAATGCAACATCAAGTGGCCTTGAGAATATTCCAATGAAATCTTTACATGTTGCATATTGTTTATCTAGGTGCTCCTAGGTTCAACATACATAATAAATAAAATATTTCAATTATAAACATTATATGTAAGGTGTAAAATACTTATTTTCCCAACAATCTCCACTTGTTATTTACATTGATAAGGGGCAATAAGTAATGACAAATATGATCGCGGGAACAATCACTCTAGCCATATATACCATCATGAATCAAAGTGCTCCATGTACTCCGTCAAGATACATGCAACAAGAAGCAAAGTGACAACCATCTCATACATGAATTCTCTCACCCTCCATCATGTCATTGTCATTGTATACACAAGGTCATCCAAAGAGAAAGCCACACAATCTATACCAATGAATCATAAATCCCACCTCAAGTTACATCCCAAACACAAAAACTCAATCCAAAGGTATGAATGTGCATCGGTAGTTGACAAGAACTAATAACCATAGTTGAAATAGCACCCACATCAAGTGCTAACACATCCAACTTTTCATACCTCCAAGGTATACAAAACATATCAAGTGAATCTCATATCATCAACATATACAACTCATAACATGCAACCACAAGCTCCAAGTGTTTTACCTACCACATACACAACTAGAAACTCCCATTGCATAGGTAATTACTAATGTCAAATCCAAAAATAAACAAAATATTCCAAAGATCCATGAAATGCATCATATAAAAAGTGTGACCATTGATAGCCCAACACTAGGGTAAAGAATAAACTAGGTTCAGGTTGATAGTGTCAATTCATAGATCATAAACTTGCGGAAGGTGTCGCAGCAATCTGCACAAAGGTTATAAACCTATTGCAAATTAATATAACTTCTACACTATGAAAATCCAATGACAGAAGTCTGGCAATATAAACTATTAAACACAAAATAAACATTTTATAATAATAAAATTTGAAGCATGTAAATCAATTACAAACTACATATATTATTATACCCAAACCAATCTGAACAACGCAAAGCTCTTGATTGACTGAAATCATAACACACGGTAAAATATACATTGCAAAAATAAAAATAAAAATATATACATTCAGTCGGTAGCTGAAGAGTGGGCGCCTTTCCTCCCAACCAACTAATTGAAGATGTGCTCAGAGAATTTTTTAAACGAACTTCAAAATACTTCCTTCAATAATGATATCAAATAAATTTAGTTTTCCTCTATTTCTTCCTGAACACATGATAGCTTATATAGCTTGTACATACAAAATAGAACATATAATTTTATGCTTACAGTTAATAGGCTTATGGCTGAAATTTATTAATCAATTTTAGGAATTAATGAAATGGCATGCAGCCATTCTTTCTTGAGTCTTCAAAACTGATTCCATAGCAGTCCTAAAAATAGAAATAAGAAGATTGCAGAAGTACCTGTGTGGCTTCAGAAGATGGTTTTGACAAATGAGGTAAATGCACACGAAAATGCGTGTGGCTTATGGCCAATACTTCAAAACTAGTTTCCTATAGTAGTCATGCATCAAAACATAAATAACCACTGTTATTAATACATGACATGGAGAGGAAATATAGTCGATGGTTGAAGTTTTTCAGCCAGGTGTTTGTGGATGAAAAAGTATTTGTGCTGGTAGAATTCATTATTTTTAAAACAACTCCTTTTGCATTAACACTGAGTGGTGAGTAGCATGAGTTTCCTTGTCAACTTAGCATAAAGATCCTGTAGCAAAAACAACAAGAGCCCAAAATATTTTATTGGCTAATTCATTTCCCAATGCTCATTAGTAAGCCAAATAAAAAAAATTCCCATATTTTATCTCAAATTTATACCAAATACCTCTTACTTATTTTAATCATATGCGGCATAAATGGTATAATATGATAGGAAAATGGGATATGAGAATGAATAGGAAAATGGGATATGAGAATGAATATTTAGGTGTGTGAAATAGGCTAAAACATGGCATAAAATGGAACATAATTGGCTCTCATCAACCTTAACCATGTAGTATCAAGAAAACATCCACAATAATATGTAACATGTAAACCGATCACCTGCAAGTACAAATCTCACAACAAGTCTCCAATGCTCTCTCGTGTTCTCCACAATCGACAAAGGAAAGAGATAAACAAACCTCCATGCTATCTCCCACATGAACACAAACTAGTGATCACATAGCTCCACCCAACTCCAAATCCAATGTGATGTGAAAGATCAAACTAACTAACTATATATATATATATATATATATATAAACCAAATCCCAATCCTATTACCATTCCCAAATCCTGGGGAATAAGTCTGATAAACCAAATCCCAAACTCAATCATCAATGAATGTGATCATAAAAACAACTCAAATGCGTAAGGAGATAACTAATGCCAAACATCTCTCAAACTAAATCCTTCACAACTAACCATCTATCTATAGCTCAAGATCTATGAAAGATAAATGTAAATCATAATACATCTAAAAGGAACAATGAGTAATGCCTCTCAAGTACTAAATTGCCAAGTAGACCAAGTGTGGAGAATGAGAATTCTCATCAAAATATCCAAGTCACTATGACTCATCCAAGGACACTCTCCTCTCAAGTCCATTCTCGAGAAAGCTCATTGGTCTTCTTACTAAAACCATCAATTGTCTCAACACATATCTCTTATAGAAAGAGAATACAAACATCACCTATGTTCGCAAGTATCCATCAATACTTGCAATCGATCAATACTGGCCAAACTCCAAATGAAACATAGCACCATCATGAAATAACCAAGAAAATGATCACGAATTAAATACAAATAGAACCAAACGAGATCAACCAAAGCTCCAACAAGCTAAATTAGGAACATAAACATGACAACATGATCCAACTATCTCCTCCTAGGAGATAACATGCTCCTTATGAACATATCAAATAACTATAACATGTCAAAACTCTAAATGTGTACCAATATTGTATCATGACATAATAGAAACCACAATAACATATCAAATGTACGTCATAAAACCACGCCTCAACCAAGGACTCCTTGAGTCCTCCAAGATGTCAACATCTCCAATCACCATGAAGATAACCATTTCCTACTAGTGAACTAGCAAATGTGAAAGATCCTTCTGCAGCAACAAGATCTAAGACATCCTCCAACATCTAGAACACCAAACAATATCATCCATCCACCATCCAATGGTGAATCCACATCACTACCAACAACTCCCATTGAATCGTGATATCAAGTCACATATTGCATCATGATATCCATCTCCTAAATGAAGACCATCCAGATTTGCACAAACAACTAATATGTCAATAATGTTATCAAGAGAAACCAAGATCTCCAAACTAAGAAGATACATGCAACCACCATCAACTACCAATAAGGAATCAATCCTACCGCACCAACACAACACTGTCAAAAGTTCTCATAGGAAAGTGCAACCAATAAATAACCAAGCTATCATGACATCATCATAAAACCACATGCTACAAATTCCAACACCAACTATCAAGGTACCATAAACATCATCCATCCTCTCATCTCAAAGAAAAACATACCAATGCACAAATGACCATAGACAAGGCCAACTAACAAAGTCTAAATAACCTTTGAATCAAACTTGGAAGATAAAGGCAGTCCACATCTGAGTCATCCCAATACAATCAATTGGTGTGTATCCTACTAATCACATAACTCATAGATCCAAACACTAAACATGCAAACTCATCATCATATTAGTAAACTGTAAACTGAGATATGAAAGAGAATAATCCTATAGACCAAATGATTCAAACACCAAATTAACATTCGATCTGATTTTCCAAACATGTCCACAATCATTACCATAGTAAATGGGATCAAATAAACATCAAAGAAATAAACAACAACCTCCTAACATCAAATCAAATCACCACCAATCACCACAAACCTGATTATGTCATGTCAATCCAAAACATGTACTTGCATACCCATAACACCAATGTTGTACCTGCACTCAATTGTCACCCACATGAGACTTCGTCTCAAACCATATCCCACCATGTCCTTATACCAAAGACAACATGTGTACCCATCACCATTAAAGCCTAAACTCTAAAAATACATGTAAACCTATACCAAGAAGCACCAAATTGTCCCTCAAAGTTTTGCCTCTCAACTCATCTCGATGCGCTCACACTCACACCTCAAATCATAGGCACCAACAAGTGAACAAACAAGTACACAACTCCCCATACTCATCAAACTAACAAAATAGGACCGCCTATTCTATCCAACACATATTCAAAATTGAAAATTCCTCTGTGTATCCACAAGTTATGACCAAAATGGGTAAAGGAGAATATTTGGCTTCCAGGCCTCAAAAACATGTCAAAATAGAACAATTGTCCAAACCTACACCATCGTCTAGTACTCGAAACTAGCATTCCAACAAAAATAAGAAGTCAAAAAGGAACTCCTCTCTGGTGAAATTTATGCTTCGTTGAAGTGAAACAGACAAGTAGACTGTGTGGCAATACATGGATTTCAAAAATTCGCCAATTCGCCTAAAAGTCCATTTTCAAATTTTTTTAAAAAGTATTATTGGGAGGTCCCCGCTAGACCCACCCCATAAATATAAGTGTCAATCATTATTTTAATAATGCTAGAAATAAAAATATTTTAAAAAGATTGTTGGCAAAAACATATATCAAATGTAATAAAAATGAAATTTATTATTTGGGGCAGAATAAAATATTTAAAAATGTTTTAATTTTAATGTTGGGTGGTTTAAACCCGTGAAGGGGGTGGACAGATGGATGGAGGCTTGTCAGTTCCTTGTGGTTGGCACCACCGGTACTTGGGGGACAGTCGCAACAATTTTATCGGTTGACACTATCTACCAATAGTATTATAGTTGGTACTCTCGCTAGGGTAGGTACCAGTGGTGTGTGGGTGTTTGTCGACCCTCCCACCACTTGTAATTTTTCTGTTTTTTTTTTACTTTTCGAAAACTACCCCCACCACCTAATATTTTTTTTTATTTTAATATTTGTCTACTAATAAACTTTGGCACCCGTGATTTTTTAAATCTATTTTACACTATATTAAATTTGATAGTCATATGACCATCAAAACAAAACAAAAATTACAACTTTTTCGACTGAGGCTAAAATAGGTAGAATTTTATATCAAAATCCATTGAATGGCCAAGCTATATCTAATGGTGACGTTCGTGCTTTCCTAGGACGTTTTTGTAAAGTCCCCCAAAAAACCATTTTTTAAATGCATATCCAAAAAAATCATTTGACCCAAAAATATCAAACTCCAAATCTACAAATAACCCATCATAGTTGAGCAAACTCAAAACCCTAAGATATGCAAAACTCTTATATCTTATCATGTCTTTCATTCTTTCATGCATTCCATAAATCTAACTCTTAAGGTTATAACACAAAAATCACAACTAGTGTCAATTGAAGGGAAACTTGCAGCTATACAATAACAATTTTCACATAACTGAATTAAGAAATCAAGCAAATAAACACTTTAAATCCGTGTGCAAAGAATAGACAACATAACTATGAAAATGTGACATAAGATTACCGTGGGAAAACCCTCATAAAAGAAGAATCCAACCTCTGAAAACATTCATCATTCATATATTATTCAACAATGCAACATTACAATACATGAATGAAAGTATTCAAAACCCTAGCCATCAACAAGCACTCAATGTGAATAAACATGTAACCACACATCTCATGTCATACTTCCAACCTCCACAAATGCTAACCTAACTAACTTCAACAACTACCCTTGTAGTCCATTTTATACAAACAAGCTCCCACAAAACTACCAAGTGGTCTTACATAAACGATGTGCTCCCCACATTTAATATTGGATACTTTATTAATTTACTTTCTCCAATATTAAATAATTACAATATAATATTACAATGTTACAATACAAGATTAGGTGGCCCTGAGAATATTCCAAGGAAATCTCTACATACTGTGTCCATCTAAGTGCTCCTATGTGCAACATACATAATAAATAACTATTACAATTATAAACATTGTTATGTGAGGTGTACGACACCTATTTTCCTAACACGCCTTACTTGCATGTAGACTGAATTTGTTCATAGCGGGAAATATTTGGATGACATGCATGTTGAGGATTGTGATTCTAATTTAGCAAGTCAATTTAGACTTGTGTGTGTTCTTTGTTCTACAATTGTATACATGTAGGGATTGTGGAGATGACACATGGCATCCTCGGCCCCCATGTTGGTTTTTTATAAATACTTGTTTTAGCATATTTTATGTGCAGGTCATTGATTTTTGGACTTGTAGTTATGTTGTCATAATTATTGTAGGGTCCTATTGTATTGTGAGATCTCTTAAAGAGCGATGGCTGTAATATTGTTTTTTAGCTATGTTTTTTTTTATAATACAATTGAGCAAGGTGTTTTGGAGCGTGGGTTTTTCCCATAAGAGTTTTCCACATAAATACGCTGTTATGGTGTTTGTGTTTATTGTATATCTATTTATCATATTTAATATGTTCATTTCAAGTTATAAATATTTAGGGATTTAGAACAAAATTGCATCTTTCTCCTAATTACCTAATTAGATTGGTGTAGGAAGCATCTTCCGTGCACTTGGCTTCCTCTAAGTTCGTATCAAATCCTTATCACCTTTGATTTATGTGGATTTGTTTTTTTTTTTAAATAGGTCTTACTTTCAATTGTAATTTTACACAAGTTTTCTTGTGACCTTGTTGTGGGCAAAATATTATAAGCACATCCAAGAGGAATAAAATTGGGAATTCTAATTTTGGTTAAGCATTGGTTGCATCCTTGGTAATGCAGCATCAAAAGATGTGCAGGGTATCTTTTCACATGATCTCACATGAAAGGTAATCAAAATATGACATGCCAAAAATTGCAGATATAACTTTGGTCCTTTGATCCTTTTAGAAAATCAATGAAGTTAAAATTACAACACGCCTTTTAAAATACTAGAACCAGTGAAGCTAAGGATAAGCTATTTGCGTGAGCATGCCAAATGCAAATATGAGCAAGGTAACAAGCATTTTGAATGGTGCTCTGATGTCAATTTGCTTCCTAATCAGATGGAAGACAGAAATCACATAAAACATGCTAACCGCGTATATTAGAAGGAACACACACGAGCTAGAATATTCCTTAAAAGGCAATTAGACATGTCCTACAAGAGTTGAGATCCAATCTTCTGTTTAGCAGTGGACCATGAAATGCTCTTTTGAGTGCAAATATTAATTTAGCTAATAACATCCATACAATATTACTACCTGACAACCAAAAAATCATCTTTTATCCAGAATCATTATATCAAAATCCTACTTGTGTTTTATAAGTACTACTGTAACTCAAATTATCATGATTTGAAATAACAGTTTTCATTGATGAACATAAGGCAGCACATGTCCAGCCAATATTTAAGATGGTCCACCACAGTGAGAGTAACAGCATATAGGAAGTGTTACGTTTAGTTTCTGAATAAGTTATCTTCCAAAATTTCAGAACTGTCTTAATGCCAGAACAGCGCAGGTCGCTTGAAAATTGTCAATATCTAAGTACTTGAGTTTGCAGAAAAATGGCATTTCAAGAGCTTTTGCACAACCAAATATTCATAGCAGATACAAAACGTAATTTGCAACTTTGCTGATAAGCACCCAGTATATTAGTCACTACTACCACCACCATAACGTGTTATAGCTAAGGCTAACTGGTACAGTAATATTAAATAATCTTCATGCTTATGACCCTCCGTTGTTGTTGAATTTCATTCTGTACTCATTTCCTTTACACCCTCTGTTGCCTTGAAACCTTCAACTTCTCTGTCAAATGTACTTCTCACATGTTGGCACATTAGCATCAAATCTTGCAGAGCATCTTTGAGCACATCTTTAGCAGGATCGCCTGCAACAATCAATTAACACAGTTGATAGAAATTAGGTATAGGGCTGATAGCCAACTTACTGTGACCAAAAATCTGAATAAGCTGGATTCATACAATCAGAAGACTTTCCTTTCCTATAAGTAAAAGAATAGACACAATTAAAATGCTGGACGATCATAAAGTTCACAAATGCAGGGAACTTTCAAATAGACACCAAAAAAATGAACATATTTTATAAAAAATTTGATTTACTACTAAAATTTAATTTTTTCAACCAAAAGACTGATGTAAAGAATCCAGTTCAGAAGCATTGAGCTAGAATTAACAGCCATATCCAGCTCAGGATAAATGGTGATACAAGAGTCGCTTGAATTGATTCTTGTCGTGGACAAAGATGTATTATGGTTTTAAAATGAAATGGTGAGCTGCAGTAAAAACTTTGATGAAATGGCAAACAGTTATAAACTTGAATGGCTTCTCAAAGACAATGCTTATAGGCAAATGATGTGAAAAATGCTAGAGATCTGTCCTGGAAGACTCCAGGACAGAAACAAATAGAATGGAAGGCAGAACATAGGACAAATCCATCAGCAGCCTGACGAAGAAAGAAGAAAATAGTAAGGGAATGTATATTGGGAAAGGGGGAAATTGAATTAATATCCACAACTGACCAAACAAGATCAATGCGACTTCAAGTACGTTAACTTACAATAACTAAGTACTAGGCTAAAAAGAAAACCTATGACCTGAAAAGGCAACTCAGACAAATCAAAACGTAAGCATAACTGGAGGACAAACCCAAACCATAGAAAAATAGAAATATCAACGTAAGAGAAGACAAACCTTTAAGGAAAAATGGAACAATTTTTTCAACAACTTAAAGACCAATAAGTCTATAGCAAAGTTTAGGGCAGCAGAACTGAAAACTTCATCACACCACCATAATAGGAGCAATAGAGATTCATAATGTGCATAGAAGAGTGCCAACAGCCAAGGGGGGCAGACAATACTAGAATAAAGCAAAGCAAAGCAAATGACATGAAAGATGCTAGAGAGCTGTCCTGGGAGACAGCAAAAATAATTAAGAACTAGACTCAAAGTAAAAATAACCCTGCGATCTGAAAAGCAACTGAAACAAATGTCAATATAACTGGAGGGAAAACCCAAATGATAGTTTAGTAGGTAAATCAAACTAGAGGAAACAACAGTTGGCAATAGAAAGTTCTAGGAAGAGAGAACCCTAGAAGCAAAGTTGAAAACAATAAAATAAAAATTCATAAGACACGATAAAGCAGAGTGCTGCTAGCAAATAGCAATACAAATGAGGAAATGAGTAATGATGTCAAACTGGAGACCAAACCAAGGCTTAGATGGAGCTATCAATGTCTGCAGCAAAGTTTGGAGCAGATGAAGAACTGACAGTGTTACCATTCACCATCACAAAAGGGGCAATACAGATTGATGATATCCGTAGGAGAGTGTCAAGGACCCAGGAAGGCAGACAATGCTAGAATAAAGCAAAGATACTCACACTAGAACCTCTTCTAATGCCCAAGGCTGATGAAACTCATCACAGAAAAAAGAGAACCAAAAATGTTCAATGAAGGAATGGAAATGTGGAAGGAAAGATGAAATTGTGACAAAAGAATATAATTGGGGATAAATATAAAGGCACAAAATAGTTTGAAAGTTACTTTACCTAAGTCTTAGTCTTCTTCCTAATATGATTACTGTCACAGTACTTCTCATATACTAAATCCAAATTTTGCATAAAGTAGACTATGTTGTCATACATAAAAAAATGTGGAATCATGGTGTTAAAGATCTCTCTTCTTGGCAGTACATTTATATGTTTCAGATAGGCAAGGATGAGTACATTCACAAAACCACTATCATAGTTTTCGGCTTCAAACTTGTGAGAGTACAATAAAATTAAAATTGTATAGATAATTTTATACTGCAAGTAAAGAATAACCTCTCATGGCAAATCCTCTTTTCTGCTTCCACATCCAGAGACAGGTATCAAAAAGCTTATATTGATCTCTTCATTGATGAGTGTAGCTTTACCCAATAATTAACCATATATGTTACACACTAGTGGTTTAATTCAGAAAATCAAAGTGGTGTTTACACACTTCCAGCATGCTTCATTTCAAGAATCCTAATTCTATCCCCACTATAAGTTTGAAAAAATGATGCAGTAGCTCGTATAGCAAATAATGGAAGAAAATATTTTTATAAGATGAAACTTTCCAATTATAACGGGTGTTATACCAAATTACTAAGATTCTGTATTTTCTATTTCAATGAAAACAGGGTCTTGTATTAAATCTCATACTTAAAATATGAAGAAGAGTCAAGATCCTTTAATATAGTCTTTAAAATGTTAGGATTGAGTAATACTGACAGCACTTTAAATTAAACTTAAACCAATTCCAAATAAACCATGTGCTTACAAAAATGAAAAGAACATAAGCAAATAACACAAAACTCATAACACCATTATTTGTTGTCGAGGAAACCCTGGCCAAGGGAAAACCCCGGTGGGGATGGTACCCACAAGCATGCACTAAAGTATAATGTCCCTGTTAGGAGCTGAATATTACATAGTACATTTCCTTGTTAAAGGAATAAAAACCCTGTTAAAGGTATACAACACCCTGTTAGGGGTCAATTGAGCTTACAGCTCTTACAACAAAACTTTTGTTGCAAAGTGTTCTCAGTAATGAACAAAACAAGCATCTGTAATGCTTAGATAGTTCCAGTCATAGCTCTTCAATGATCTTTGTCAACCTCTGCTCTCGCATCTTCCATTCGCATACATACATATCCTTATCTCACCATTCATTCATATCTTCGCTTTACAAAAAGTCTTCATATATATATATATATATATATATATATATATATATATATATATCATCA
>MU224511.1:1426527-1439428 GCA_018584345.1 Thuja plicata
ATATATATATATATATATATATATATCATCATCATCAAGTCGGCTCTCTAAATCATTATTACATAGTCGGCTCTCAATACAAAATAGAATTAATAATGCAAAGAGTAATTACAAAGTCGGCGCTCTTACATAACCAAAATATAGGTTATCCAAAATCATAATCCAACTTAGCTTGCCAGGAGTCCACGACATACTCCTTGATTCATCGCTACTTGTTCAACTGCTCTGTTATGATGTTTTGTTGTCTGCGGATGTCTTCAGATCTCTCTAACTTACTATAATCATCTCCAAAACCAAATTGATCTTAGGTGGAGGTCATACATACTCCATAGTATCTTCCCCTAAGCTCGCCTTTCATAAAACATCGTACTCGATCTTCGCTGTCCAAATCAATACCGTTATACTCGGTATTTCTGCTTCTGTACTTAGTCATTTTGAAGACTGTGTCTCCAAAACAGAACTTCATTCCAAGCGATCAATATACCAAATGTGTTGCCATAAGTGTCTCATACCATACCAAAACTATCACTTGCCAACAATCTCTCCCTTTGGCATTGATGGCAACACTTAGCAAAAAATGACTAAGTGTCCCAAACTCACTGTTCTTTTTTTTCTCTCCACACACACACACACACACATATATATATATATATATATATATATATATTGTAACTCATTTTTCTTCTCTTCTCCCCCTTCGACAACAATGACAAAGGTGCATCAAAAATGTACAAAAATGTACAATTTCAGTGCTTGCTCACCAATTTAAGTACATCATGGAAGGTATCTTCCATGATCTTCACTTTTGTGGTCCATGAATCAATCAACAACTGACTAACATGAATTAGTCCATTCAGTGCATAGGATGATGTTTTTGCTGCCTTTAGGTTTGTGGGCATAGAATGTGTCAATGACTCAACAGTCTTCTCCATATCAGATAAATGAACTTCAAGAATTGATAGCTTAGGAGTGATTAGACTCTTCAGTAGACCAAATCTTGTCATGACTTTCCCTTTCTCAATATCCAATACATTCTTCTTGTGATAATCTTTGTTATTTCTCTGTCCATCTCTAATACAGATTGTGAGGACTCACAACTGTCCATCATTCTATGCAGTGCAGTCTTTTCCTTTGCTAAAATATCTTCAATGTTCTCAATATGTCTGATAGGATTTATACAATAGTTGTATAGCATCCTTCCACGTGTGACACAACTTCTGGCCTTTGATGTAGCTGCTCTCAAAATGCCCAAGTCCCATGAAATAGACTGGCAAACTTCCTTCAACTTCTTCTCTTGATAACTCTTCTCTGCCTTCTCTTCAACAATCTTCACTAAAGACTCATAGTGACTATCAAAGTCATCTAGTGCCAAACTTAGATTCTCTGCTTCATCCTTTCCTTGAAATACAATAGGTATTGGGAGAAGTTTGTTCACAGTATTGACTGCTCTTGTGATTACCTTAGTCTTCTTATCTCCTTTCTATTCAGATCTCTCTTTTGCCTTTGAAAATGCCATGAAGGATAGTCTCATCAATTCATCCTCATCCATACTGTCAACATCAGTCCTTAAAGTTTTATCCTTACTTGCCAACAATAGAGTAGTAGATGTGTCAGGTTCATGTTTTACCTCAACTCTTGCCTCTTTCTTTTGTTGCATCTATCTCACTTCTCTGTTCAGTTTCATCTTTCTACTCTTCCTCTTTTTGTTCTTCTATTTCATCTGCCACTGTGTTATCAATATTTTCTACAAATGGGTCCTTCTCATCAAGTGAAGTGTCAAGGGTCACAGGCACACCAGAAACATAGAAATTTGGTTGCATGGTATCTTCGCTCTTCTCAACACTTACCTCAGCTAACTTAGAACACTCACCAATTCTTATAGGTGTAGGCGTAGTATGTTTAGGAGGTGGAGTATTCTCAGGAATATCACTCATAAGTATCTGATCCAATGCCTTTTGAGTCTCTTCTAAAACTTCTTCATACTTCCTGCCCATAATTTTTACTAATCTTACTTTGGTTCTCAATAAAGGTTTTAATGCTCCCAATATTCTTTCTCTTTCTTGTATTGAAACTACTGACAACATGTCATCAATAACTTGATTCCTAATAGCCTCATCTTCAATGTGTGCAAGTTGTTTCATAATTTCCAGTCTACCATATAGTTCCTCGGGTATACTTCCCTCAAACTCTAGTAGATTCTTCTTGAAAACATGTAAATGATTTACTATTGTCTTCAATCTTCAATTTATCAAATTCCTCATACCTGTCATAGTATTTGTCCACTAAAACTAGCTTACCTTGCTCAATAGCTCTCTTCTCTAACATCTTCAAATCGGGCTTCCATACATGTTTGTCACTTGAGGTCTCTTTTTCAGTTTTCTTCTCTTCTCCTTCAGTCCTCAATTCCTTAGGAGGTGAATCCAGTTTAGTGGATCTTGTGTTTCTCCGAGGTACTAGCTTTACTGCATCTTCCTGCGATGTCTTCAGTGGTGGTGAAGGAGTGGTTACATCAATTATTGTAGAGGGTGGACTAGTTACTTGCTCAATCTCTAGAGGTGGAAGGGTTGCAGTAGCAGTGCTTGCCAACCTAGAAGATCTATCTGCTATCTTCTTCCTTACTTCTCTCATCTCTTCTTTGGTTAAACCAGCCTTAGCTCCACAACTATCAACAATGTTCTCTACTTTTCTTTTCCTCATCCCTCTAGTCTGCTCTTCTCTGACTTTAGCTGATTTTTCTTCATAGGCGCCCCATCTCTCCTCAGATGTATCTACTTCAAATGCCAACACATGTTCAATTTGCATAGTTAGGACTTCTGAATTGACTTCATAACCCATAGGGTAACACCATTTCTTTCTAGGTATAATTGCCTCAAAGCTGACACAATCAGTTTCAACCATGAAACAAATTGTATCCTTGTATTTCTCAACTAACTTTTCAGGAATTCTGACTCTTTCTTTCATTTGCCTCTGAAGAATTTTGATCATGCCAAACAGTTCACCATCAACCCATGTGCTATTTTGTCTTCGGTAGCTCTGTGATGTCTGAAAACTAGTAGGTATCCCTTCTCTCCATGCTCTAGGGTGCATGCCTGGAAACTTGTGCTCAATGCGGATATACATATGAACTAGGAGTGAGTCAAATATAAAAGTCTTAGATTTATCTTTCTAAATTAGCTTTACATTCTCCAAGAATTGTTGTGCCAAAACCTCGCATAGGTTATATTTAGTGTTTTCTTTTACCATCTTGTAAGCCATCATAATGACTCCTGCAGAAACTGAATTTGGTCTACTGTTGTAGTAGAATTTGTATCTAAGTATCATAGTAATTAGTCTGCCATCCTGTAAGAAAATATCATTCACTGTCATAGCTTGCCTATCCCATTTAGAATGTGTTAGGGTTTCGACCTATTTCTTTATATTCTTCTCAGCCACAGGGATAACTCCAGTGTTGTCTAACCCAGTTATCTCATGAATCAACTAACTACATATCATTATAGGTTGCTCTCCTATCCAGATGAATTGATCATGAACTCTGCTAAGTAAGATTTTGAACCATTCATCTTCGCTAAACTCATATAGGTCCAATATTTTCATAATGCTCAACTCGTCAATGTGTTTGTATTCATCCTTCATTTTGCCATTATCAGTCATGTATTCCATTTCAGTAGAAATCTCATCAACACCCAATATATCATACTTGCAATGAATATATGCCCTGATATCCTCTACATGCAAGACGTTGTGTGGTGTCTGAGAAAATGCAACTTCGGGGTTGTCTTCACAAGACTTAAACGGATGTTTCTTTGTATCTAGGTTGATCTACAACATCATAAATCAAAGGTGCATCCATAGCTTCTGTATGAGTAGATGATGTAAATAGCTCAATTACGCTGAATTCTGAATTCCCGCTTCGATCGATCACATAATATAGCTGTTAGATTGTCTGATACTCTCTAATCTTTGTTCTCCTTAGGTCATTGCTCTTCAAATAGTGAAGGAATAGGTATCTCAGATGTCCTTATATTCATCGTTAAGTGTAAGATACACATTACCCAATATACTTAACATCGTGCACTGTCCAGTCAATTGTTAATCCCACGATCACCAAATATGCATCGTCTGATGTTGCGCTCATAGAAATAAGTTGCATGATGTCTACACATATCACAACTAAGCTCGCTGGAGCTTACTCCTCAGAATTAGGGGCTGGATATAATCTGTGGTGCTCATCCAATGCTCCCTCTAAGGCCATGATCGGCCATTTAGGTCAATTCAACTTTGTTATCATCATGCGAAGATCCAGTAGCATCTATTGTCTCTCCATAAACCAATATCTCACTAGACTCTTTGACTCTCCATACCTTACCATTGTTGTTATCTTTTTCTTTCTTGAAACAATTGTCAAAATCACTCTTATATTCTGCAAGACTCTTACCAGTATCACTGTCATTCTTATTTGTATCCATAGAAGGTGGTACTCTTCTATTATTTACTCCATTATACCTGCAAAACTTCGCTATATGACCTGGATTGTTACATTTGTAGCATAGAGGAGGTTTTTTGTTCTGATTAACTTGCAACTTACAATTCCTTGCAATGTGTCCAAGGTTATTACATTTGTGACATGTGATCTTAGCTGCTGATTCTTCTCTGGTGTAATCTTGTTTGTATCTAGATTGATCAGGTTTCCTGCATTCTTCTTTCTTGTGCCCATATGCATTGCAATTAAAACAATAACCAGAAAAAGTTCCGAAAGGGGTATTACCTCTGCAATCTCTCTTCATGTGTCCAAACTTGTTACATCCAAAACATCTACCTCTGAAAGGTCTGATCTGTTCTTTAGGTTCTTCAAGAATAGGTTTTTCTGCATCAATCTTCGCATCAGATTTTTCTCTTGATTCTTAGAACATTCAGCTTCATTGAAGCCAATACCAGTCATATCACCTTTACAATACCAGTCAGATCACCTTTAGGTTTCTGTCTATCTCTTTGTTCATCAATCAAGTCACTGCTCATGTGAAGTTTCTCAATGTGTTTCTTTGTCTCAACAAGTTCACCTTTCATGATCTGATTATATTTCTCTAATTCTAGATACTTGTTCTTGTAATGGTCAAGGTCAATCTTCATTTGTCCCATCAGAATATTAGCATCTTTAAATTAAACTTAAACCGATTCCAAATAAACCATATGCTTACAAAAATGAGAACATAAGCAAATAACACAAAACTCATAACACCATTATTTGTTGTCGAGGAAACCCTGGCCAAGGGAAAACCCCGGTGGGGATGGTACCCACAAGCATGCACTAAAGTATAATGTCCCTGTTAGGAGCTAAATATTACATAGTACATTTCCTTGTTAAAGGAATAACAATCCTGTTAAAAGTATACAACACCCTGTTAGGGGCCAACTGAGCTTTCAGCTCTTACAACAAAACTTATGTTACAAAGTGTTCTCAGTAATGAACAAAACAAGCATTTGTAATGCTTGGATAGTTCTAGTCATAGCCCTTCAATGATCTTTGTCAACCTCTGCTCTCGCATCTGTCATTCGCATACATACATATCCTTATCTCATCATTCATTCATATCTTCGCTTTACAAAAAGTCTTCATATATATATATATATATATATATCATCATCATCATCATCATCATCATCAAGTCGGCTCTCTAAATCATTATTACATAGTCGGCTCTCAATACAAAATAGAATTAATAATGCAAAGAGTAATTACAAAGTCGGCGCTCTTACATAACAAAAATATAGGTTATCCAAAATGATAATCCAACTTAGCTTGCCAGGAGTCCACGACATACACCTTGATTCATCGCTACTTGTTCAACTACTCTATTACGATGTTCTTTTGTCTGCGAATGTCTTCAGATCTCTCTAACTTACTGTAATCATCTCCAAAACCAAATCGATCTTAGGTGGAGGTCATACATACTCCATAGTATCTTCCTCTAAGCTCGCCTTTCATAAAACATCGTACTCGATCTTCGCTGTCCAAAACAATACCGTTATACTCGGTATTTCTGCTTCTGTACTTAGTCATTTTGAAGACTGTCTCCAAAACAGAACTTCATTCCAAGCGATCAATATACCAGATGTGTTGCCATAAATGACAACCCATAAGTGTCTCATACCATACCAAAACTATCACTTGCCAACATAAAATTGCAATTCCAATAATTTGTTTTAAAGACCAGTTATTGTACTAGTTTGTGCATCCATAGGGAAACCATTAATTAAGTAGTTTCCCTATCTTTCATATGATTACAACTTAAAATACTTCCAGGCATAGATGATTGGTATGGAGTTCTTTGCTAATGTGCTTCTTTACACCAACAAATTGGAAATTGAGCAACTATCTGGACTTACATTATTTCATATACATGCATCCAAAGTTTACATGTAAGAGCATTTTTGAAGCAGGTATTTGGCAGAATTGCATACAGAGGAGTGACCTATCATAAAATCCATTTAAATTTTCCCCATGGTGCCATCAAGTGTTTAAGGTAACAAACATTGATCCATAAAAATACTGACAACTCAGAATTGATAACTGGTAGTTCACTTGGATTAAAAGGAAAGACAATTCTTGAAACAAGTTTGACGTGTTAAAAAAGGTTTAAGAAAGCAAGAGAAAGCAAGCCAGTCATTCAATTAATGGTGCACAGTAAGTCACAGACATAAAATTGTTTTCCACTTAGAAAAAAATTACACAGCATCCACGATGACTTAACAAGAACCCTGAAAAAATATTATGACCGCAATACCTATGTCCTAAAAAAATACTACCAAGACAATATACAAACAAATGTCATCATTAAAGCCATTAGTAACACTAGACATTCATGATTGTTAAGTGAATGGTCCTGCAAAATTATAATGCTTGGTCACAAACTTACCATATTTAAAGGGACCACCCCTAAAATCCAAAATTCAGAAAGAAGAAATGTGTAAAGATCACGAGGAGCAAAAGCCATCTGGTGGCATCTAAAGCAAAAAGAAACAATTAAAGAGAAGATAACCTTAAAAAGGGAAAAAAAAATGTTACAAACCTGTAGTTTGAATTCGCACATTGATGCGATTCTCTGAAGGATGAGGGACACTATATCCACAAAATTCCACCCTTGGACTGTAACAATGCAAAACAAATTTTTTCAGATAATAGATAAAAGGTTATTAATTATTTATCCAATTAATTCCTATAAAAACAACATAAAAGTATCTCATTTCTGTTCTAGTTAAATTAACTTATTTTCTGAAATTACTTCATAAAAGTATCTCATTTCTGTTCTAGTTAAATTAACTTATTTTCTGAAATTACTTCATATATACATATATCGAAGGTGCCATGAATATCAGATTTTAAACAATCACGCAGAAGTTTGATACAACCAACACTGTTTCTGTCTAGCACATTTAAAAGGGAATAAGAAGGAAATGAGAATGAGATTTGAGTACCCTACACCTGTTCTTTGTCGTTTAAATGATGTGTACGAAGTGAGGATGGTCTGAAGACTCCATACAATGTACCACAAAATATAGTTGAGAAACACACCAATTATTCACAAAACTCGTGTACTTGCGATTCAAACTAGCTTGTAACAACTCATGGATACAAACTCGCAGCCAAGTAATTGGTGAGTTTCTGTCAAAAGCTCACAAACAACTCATCGATCGCTCACCAAAATCTCAAGACTTTTAACAAAATACTTGCCCACAGTTGCATAATGTGATTTTGAATGAAAAAAATTATTTTGCATTGTTTTGGAATCTTTTCTTGAGCAACGGTGTTAGAGCAGGGGAGTTTCAATTTGCAGTTATTGGAGAACAACAAATCAAACACCATCCAGTTCAAGGACACCCATACATCAACAGAAGACTTTTATGAGCTTTAGTATAGTAATAAAAGAAAATTATAACGTGTAAGTTTAATTAAATGAAACTTGAAGTTGATATGCATTGAACTCGTTTTTTGTGGTCTATGACATGTATTGAACTCTGATTTTGATCTATATATCAAAAGAACAGTAAGTGTTGCCTAAATTCAATAATATATATGTTTTCGGTGAATATTTTTACAAATTAATGTGTTTTGAATGTTTGAAAACTTGTCTAAGTTATTGAAGTTTCTTCCCAAGTATTCGCCAAATCCAACTTGTTACCAAAAAATGGGTCTGCTGAGTTATTGCAGAGTCTGAAATTTTCAACTATGCCAAAGAAAAAAGGAAGACGACGAATTTTAATGCAATGCACCAGCTTAAAATCACCAAGAAACAAAAAGATAACAGATTATGTATGGATCAACTACAAAGTCATCTCTCTATCTCAGCTTGTTTGTAAAGAAACTAATCAGATTGACAAAGTAGGAAACAGCCAAAACATCTCAAAATAAAATGATGATATCATATCATTCCTAACCTATGTTCCCAGTTTGGGTACAGGTTCAGGTTCAAGTACAGACGCTTGGTATGCAAATTCAACAAAAACAAATTGGGCTTGGGTTCATTTTGGGTTCAACCATACCAAAAATATCATAAATATATGCATCTTTGCAGCCTAAAAGCAGGAATTTGGTTAAGAATACTAAATAGCATCATATACTAAACAAAACAACCATAAAAATTAAAGTACTACTTCAGCGTTAATTAATTAAACTTGAATGTCGTTATAAATATTCATCGTTCAATATTAAAGTAATAATGTCAACAATCAGTATCAGGTGGAATTTCAAAACAAATCATCATCACTGACATTAGATGATGTGGGTAGATTGTAAGAACCACAAGCAATGTCACTAGCACTCACACCAAAAGTATACTTGTTATTTGGCTCCTCCTGGAGTGCAACATGTTGGGAAGTGGAAGCATCCAACTCAATATTCTCTAGCTTATATCCCACATATTCATGCCCTTACTTTGTAGTCATTTTGTTTGTGCAAAAAAAGATTCAAGTTCGAATTGACATAAACCAAGTCCTCTACCTTTTCTTAGTGAGTTCAATTGTGCTTCACTAAGTGCATAAAGAAGTATGTGCTACAATTCCAATTAGATGCAAAAAAAAACTAGCAGCTTATTGAGGCAAAGTTGAAGAGTTGTAAAATTTTAAATTGTAAATAAAACTTCAAACTTGGAAAAATGTTTTAATTTTTCTTTTTGATAAAAATTAAAAAATTCTCTTGCAATAAAATTCTAATCACAAGAGGTTTTAGGTGGGTGAACACTTCGCAACGGAAGTACCGCTAACTATGAGCCTTCGTAAAATTGTCACAAAGAGTTTCAATATTTTGACCATTGAATTGTCCAAAATCAATAAACTCAATCCTGACCACATCCTACAAATCAAAATTAGAGGAAGAAGCTGTGAAATTTGGCCTAGTACCCTTTGTTGGACAAGTTGAGTTGTCATTGATGTCAAAAACCATGGAGCATGGAAGTGGCCAACTTCACCATAAGGAGTGTCCTCCCTCAAGATTTACATTATGAAAAAGGCCGACCCTATGAGAGATGATGTCTACCTTGATATAAATATATAAATCAACTTGTTTTGGGCCGACCTAGGTGCAATCACCAATGAAGTTATGAGAAAGATTTTAAATTTATTTTCGAGTATTTTCTTTAATGCATTTTCAAGAAGGGCCTACCCCATGGGCAGCACACCATCCAAGGAGGATTAAAAACAAATAAACTATATGTTGTTTTAGCAGGCCAACCTCTTTGAAGAGGTATAACCTTTGGCATTGGAGGAATATACAAACAAGTTCTTTGGAGGTCATTAATCATCCATTCATTGCATATCTCTTTGATAAAGAGCAGACAAAAGAGCAGGTTTGGAGCAGATTATATCAGACTTTATTGCAGACCTGGAGCAGATATAAGTGCAGTTCTGAGCAGACTTCATTAATGATTTTGGAGCAGACATAAGTGCAGTTTTGGGGTAGAGTTATAGCAGTTTTGGAACAAATATTTGGTACAGATTCTCAAGAAAGGAGTGGGCAGATTGTTGAAGGTATTCAAAGGATTTAGGACAGATCCATCAATACGATTATCATTCTACATCTCGAAGGTTGGAGCCTTCTACTTGACGAGGTCCAAGGTTGGAGCCTCTTATTCAAGATATTGGAATCTCTTGCTGAATTTGGCAGTTTTTTAGAAAAATGCAAGTGTCCATCAGGAATTTTAATCTAGAATCCAAAATGATTCTAGGAACATTAGGCTGTGAGAACAGCGAGTCTCTATTATCTAATGAATAGCAGGTTAAAGAATTTCACAGGTAGGAACTAATGAAAAAAAATTAACATGCTAGTTTTAGATGCAATAAGGCATGTCCCTAGGAAGTATTCAAAATTGAAGTTACAGATATAGGTGAGCAAATTAATATTGCAGACCCTCAGTTTCCATTAGATGTTTAAAGGATAAGATTTACCCTCTTAGTTATGCTTTCTCTATTGTTTACTATAGTGATGGGATTCCATTCCACAATAATACTCTCCTATTAGGTTGCTAAAAGTAGAATATAAAACTTTTGCAAAGCCTTGGCTGAGATATTGGGAAGAATTTTGCCAAATAGTTTCTGTCAGCCAGACAGGTTTTGTAGAATGAAGATTATATCCTGAGTTTTCTAATTACTCAATGGTAGGACTATATTGGATTAAGGCCTCTTAAAAAAATGGTCAAGCATTTGATTCTGAAAATGCTTATGACTCCAGCGAGTGATCCCTTATAGAGATTATATTGAGGACAAGGGATTTGGTTTATAAATTTGTAAGAATAATTATGACTTTTTTAAAGATTTCTTTTCACAGTTAAAAATTAATGGGGAACAGACAGAATCATTTAATTTCAAATCCTTTGTCCTCAAAGTTCTATTAGCCACAGTTCTAAACTGGCAACTTCGTTGTTTGTATAAAAAGCCAAACTGATTCATTTTCTCCTTAGGAACTTGACCCATTCATCTAATAAAAAGAATGATATTGTCAAATAGATGAACTGCTTGAAATCCAGTTTCCAAATGACAATTCACAACTTTGATGTGTTTTTGAAGCACAAGCTAGCGATATGTTGAAAGATTTAGGATCAAGGCTTTTAGTTTCTTTAACAAAAGTCATATGGAATTGGTTGACACTCAGCCCTTCTACTCAATTCTTCAAGTTTGCTGGAAGGTCTTTTCCTCTAATGGCATTACATATTGTATGTTATAATAAATCTCAGTTTGATCAAACCTGAATATATTCCGGGAAAGATTTGAAAATTTTATTGAAGATCAAGAATTACAGCCCAATGCCCGACCAAAGAGGCTGGAAACATCGGAAACAAGAACCAAAGACCCTACGCAGAAAAGGAGCTGACAAGGGACAAGCAAGAGCAGAAAAACTAAGTAGTCATCGGAAACAAGAACCAAAGACCCTACGCAGAAAAGGAGCTGACAAGGGACAAGCAAGAGCAGAAAAACTAAGTAGTCATTGCAAGATGTTGCATGCGGACACAAATCTGACCAATACGGGGATGCTCACTAACCATGGAGTTATTCCATTTCACCCCTTTCTCTTGTTCAGAATCAGTCTTAGCAAGAAAATCAGCAAGTTGGTTCTGTTCATGCTGGGTATAAATCAGAATAACATCAGGAATGTTCCTCCACAAATCCTTAATTTGCAAAATGATAGACCTCAAGCGCCATGAGGTTGTTAATGTTTTCAGATTATCACAAGGAATATGCAATTTATGGAAGTCTTTCAAACACTAAGCACAGGATATAAATATGAAATCACAAAGAAGGAGAGATAGTACGTGGAAATCAGACTTCAAGTTCTCCAATGTGACTTCTATGGATGTTGAATTTAGCCCACTTGGAGCTTCTTCTAATTCTGATTGATCCTAATCAGCATTCAGATCTGACTTTGATATGAATTCGATCTGCACCTATGCCTCCAAGGACTGATATGAATCTGCCTTTGAATGTCTTTAATGTTCTATCAGATTCGCACCTTAGGTCTGCTTCAATTCATCCTAATTTGTCCTTCTTGGACTGCCCTAATTCACACCTTGGAGCTGCGCAAATTCGCCCTTCTAGGGCTCCAACAATTCGCCCTAATAATCTGCTCAATATTGTCCAAGTTCGCCCTTCTAGGGCTGCTACAATTCACCCTTGAATGCTGCACTAATTCTGCCCTAATTCGTCCTTTAGGGCTGCTTAATTTTCCTTGAATTCTGCTCTAATTTGCCCTTGAATAAGAGCTTAAAAGGTCTGTTCCAAAATGTAATTCGCTGCTAGTATTTTCGATCCTAGATAAGCTCATCCAAAGATCTTGCTGAAGGAAGAAGGCAATGTTATGTTTTTGGTTGCTTCTTACCTTCTCCCAAGTCGCTCTAATATATGAGCTTACTAAGATAAACTCTTGGCCTCCCAAGTTGGCCGATTTGGGTCCATAATAATAATATATTCTTTTATATTATTTGCTCCATATTTAATTGTTAAAATCAATCCTTAATAATAAATATAAAAGGTTATATTTATTATTATTATCCAACCGATTTTATCATAATTAAATATATCAATAATATATCCAATATATTAATTATTATTACTGCCACTTTGTCCAATGCGTTGATCTTTGGCGTAAAGGCCAAAACATTAACACTCCCTCTTGGACTCGAGGAAAAGATCTCCCTATAGATCTCCCATCTATAGTAGGACTCTAAAACATAACCATAATGGATTCCTTATCCAATAGTCTCATAGATATCATATCTATCATCTTATCAGACATGATGAAAACATAAGTCACACATGTATTCCATCAATCCATGATAATATTCCGAATATCAAGTACCAATGATATTCATCAAGTGCTCCGAGTATTGGCCTATAGTCATTACGACTATGATGTCTA
>MU224511.1:1439478-1451633 GCA_018584345.1 Thuja plicata
ATGATGTCTACCACATACTCAACCTTGAGTCTAACAGACTCAATCATGATATTCATCAATAACTTACCGACATCAAGTCCATGATGTCATCATATCAAATCCATGATATCAAGAACATTGGCTTACCCAATACCAAGTCCATCAAATCTATGATGTCACCATATACTCTCATGTGGATCTATGATCCTCGAGCCTCAAGGACTCAACCAATATCAAATCCATGATATCAACAGCATTGGCCAAATATCAAGTCCATGATATTCACTAAATGCTCCGAGTAATGGCTTCCCGACATCAAGTCCATGATGTCACCATGTACTCAACTTGTGGATCCAAGATCCACGAGTCACAAGGAGTCAATTGACGAGACCAGTGCATGATTTTGTATTTAATGCAATCCAAAAGACCATGCCAAACAGCCATTGGAAGTTTTTTATAATGGAACGGGACTCCAAGATACTCAAGAGGTAGAGAAGACGACAAAAAACCCATGATAGCAAGGATATGTTGTTGAAGAGGAGGATCGGTATTGAAAAAGACCACCTTAGATTTTGAGCATTGACAACTTGACTAGAGGTTGAGAGATATGTATAGGGAGTGTCAGATATCATCCTTGCTTCGGAGTAAGAGGCAAACCCCATAAGCCCAGTATCATCAACAAATTGCAGGTAAGGACACACTTCCTCTCCAATCTTGACTCCAGAGATAAGTATTTGATTATGCTTTTGGAGAAACAATCTACCCAGACCTTCCGCCATGATGAGGAAAAGGAAGGGAGACAGGGGGTCTCCCTGCCGTAAACTATGGGAAGCATTGAAAGGGAAAGAAGGAATACCATTAATAAGAATAGAGTATGAAGGAAAGCAGACACAACTTAGAACCCAATCAATCCACAACTGAGAGAAGCCAAAAGCAGTCAATATTTGGGCCAAGAAAGACCACTCCACTCCGTCATAAGCTTTAGACATATCAAGTTTAATGAACATTCCTCTTTGATTTGAATGATGTAATGAGTGTATGGCCTCCTACACAATGACCACTCCATCAAGGATTTGTCTACCTTCGACAAAGCTACCTTGTTCTGGAGACATAATCTTCGAGAGAAAGGGCTTGAGTCTTGCACCCACCACAGAAGCGATAATTTTATACAACACATTACATAAAGATATAGGGCAAAAATTGGAGATTTGAGATCCTTCCCCCTTAGGCCACGTTTGTTTGGGGAATTGGAATTTGACTCAAAACCTTATTATCACAAAATCAGGTTTTGAAATCCCGATTTTGCATCTTGGGGAATTGGAATTTGACTCAAAACCTTATTATCGCAAAACCAGGATATGATTTCTAATTCCACCTATTCAGTGGGAAGATGATGCCACTCATTTTGGTGTCTAAACCCGATTTTACTTGACGAATCCGGAATTGCAATTTAGAGAAACAAACATCGGATTTGCAAAAACGGGAAGTGTCACTCCCAATTCCGTGAAACAAACGGGGCCTTAGGGATAAGAGCAATGAAGGTGTGGTTCAAAGCTTTCAGCATCCTTCTATTGCTGAAAGATTCACAAACCACATCAAAGACATTGAATTGCAGATCATTCCAGAAGGTCTGAAAGAACTCTACCACGAACCTAAGTTGTCAATTCGGGTGCGGGTGAGGGTGCGAGAATCGAGTGCGCGAAATTTTTTTTAGGGGTTTTGGATGCGTTTATATATATATGCAAAGAAATGCAAGAAATATAAAAAATTAAAATAAAAGATTAAATAATTAAATAATATATAATTATAATTACAATGATTAAATTAAATAAATTATAATACATAATTATCTAAATATTATATTAGATGTTAATATTAATAATAGAATAAATAAATTGCTAATAATATATTACTGATAATATTATGATTAATAAATGAATAGAATAATAGAATAAATAAATAATAATATATAATTACAATAATATAATAATGATATTACTATTAAATAAAACATACATGCCCGCAGAGGATTCCAGAACATAGTCAGCGTTAAAGAAAGGTAGCAAAAAATTCTGTGGAAGACTAGTTGAAAGGGTGTATAGGATATCGACAAATCATAGCCGGCATGTGGCTCATAAGTTTGAAATCCCATTTTATATCTGTGTGCCACGACAATGGTGAAGAAGACTTTTGAAGCTTCTTGTTTACTATCGTGTGAACTTGAGGTTTGGAGGGGGTATTGGAAATGTTATCATTAAAACACGATGGTAATTAGTTATCATTAAAGCCATGTTATCGTTAAAACACAATAGTAATTAGTTATCAGTGAGTACATTAACGTGTTTGGATGCGCGGGGATGCCCTCCGGAGGCTCCCAGAAAGCACACCACAGGGCTGTCACATCCATAGAGCATCCACAAGCTTGTGGTACACTTTCTAGGAGCCTCTGGAGGGCATCCGTCTCCGGACGCATCCACATCCACATTTGGGGGTGGGGGGAGAGAATCCGGTAACTGAGCCAAGAACTCGTCAGGGCCAGGAGCCTTACCAATGTTCATACCAAAGACAACCTTCTTAATTTCATCTAACTCAATAGGTTTCATCATAGCAAGGTTATCAGCAGTAGAGATTAGAGTTGGAACAACATTCGAGACAACTTGTTGAGAGGCTCTGATATCCTCATTACTAGCTGAAAACAAAATAGAGAAGTAATCTCTAGCATGGTCATGCATTGTTGTTGTAGAAGAAAAGATCTGACCAGTAGCATCTTGGAGAACAGTCAAATTGTTCTTTTGCCTTCTATGACAAGCAATTCTATGGAAGAAGGTAAGAGTTTTTCGCCCTCAAGAAGCCAAGTTGCACGAGCACGTTATTTCCTGTATATCTCTTCTTCACTATCAATCTCTTTTATAGCCTTTCGAAGGGAGTCACCTTCCAGTTTGAGTTGATCAGTGATAAAACTTGTTCTAAATTGGTTGTGAATCTTATCCCATCTGATCAGCAAGGAGTCATGTTGTGATTGAAAATCAAATCTGTTGTGCCTCGTCTATTTTTTTAGTTGATCTTTGATATAGTGCAGCTGCTTATGGATTTTAAACACAGTTGTTCCATACTTGGGGTAGCCCTCCTTCCACCACACCAGAATATGTAGCCTCAACTCCTCTTTTTGAAACCAAAAGTTTTCAAATTTAAAAGGACGATGATGGAAGCCAAAGAATATGCCTCCTAGGAGAATTGAGGAATGATCAGACAACATAGGTCCTTCAAGAACATGAAAATTTAGCTTCCATTTAGTGAAGGCAGACTCTGAAACTAAAAATTTATCCAATTTAACCTTTCGGGAATGAGGCTTAACTCTCTTGTTAGTCCAAGTGAAGCTAGAGGAAGGATCAGGCACATCAACCAAACTTAATTCCAAAATTTGAGCGATAATAAAATGATCCTTGTTTGCCCCGTAGGGTCAATGCTCAGAACATAAAAGAATGCAAGTAAAGTATAACAGTAAGCATATGCACAATGTGTAGGGAACTCACAGATGTCTATTCATTGATCACATAATTATTAAAATGTTTCTTCAGAACACCATACCAACATTTTAACATGACACATCTCAGAGATAAGTACAATGATATATATAAAGGTGTCGAGTGGCAACCGTCGGCCAACCACCGACTCCTCGACAACAACTAACAACTACTAATTATCTCGACAACATCATCCCCCCCAAAAAGAAAGTCATCTACGGATGACACAACAAAATGGGGAATACAAGTATACATAAATCAAGGAGCTGGGGGCCTAGAGAGTGTCCCTGATGAGGAAGGCGCAAGTGGTGTAGATGTCGCCAGCTACTCCCTCAACTGCTAGACTTGCTAAGTCCGCCACTGTAAATCCCTCTCGGCTAACAATTGTCTCTCCCGAGTGGTCTTCACCATAAGCACTGCCTCCATAACCTCCTTGTGTTTTTTATCAATCTCCTCCACTACTGCAATAAGGCGAGTCTCCACTGCTGCCTGCACAACCTTCTCATGGTCCAACTGCTCTTCCAAGGCTGCCATTGAGCCCTCTACTGAACTAGCTCATCCTCTACCATCTGAAGCCGAGTGGCTAACTCCTCTCAAGATGCAATAGCTGTCACCTGCTCAGCCTCAGCCCCTGTTGTTGAATGTTGGGCCCTCCTAAGATCATAATACCCATCCCTGAATGCCTACTCAACCCTCCTGAGCAAGGAGTGGGTCCTACTCTCCCCTACTGGCTCCTGAAGCCTCCAACATGGCAGGCATCTCTATAGCAAGCCATCCCCAGGAGTCAAAACATCGCACAAATTCCTCAACACACCCCTATAGCAAATGCGAGCAAGTGCTCCACTGCCTGATCCATTATCCCGTGAGCTCGTTGTTGTAGAAAGTCTTCCATCCTCTACGCACATGCCTACATCTCCACCAAAAACTACACGAGGGCGCCCAACTCACCGTGAGTCCTAGGCACAACGTGTTGAATGTGCGCAGGAGCTCTGCCCTTGGATTCCTCTCCCTGTACCACCATCTCATGCGGAGGATCCAACTCCAACTCCCTTAGGTGGGTACTCCCTTCGTCCAAATCAGCAATATCAACAATGTCATGTTGTGGAAACTGCTCTCGTTGTTGTGGCGAAAGAGGTGCAAGTCCAAGGGGTGTTATAAGAGTCACCTGATAGCAGTTCAATCAAGCATCCATGGTCGCATCCGAGGTCTCCAACTCAACTACTACATCTCGAGGCATCTCCTAAGTGCATGTTGGCTACTCCATGGCCTCAACTACTAGCTCCATAGGCTCAACTACTGGTTGTACGTGCTCAACTGCACTAGGAGGTGTTAGGGTGGGTGGCGTCTACAACTGCCAAAACCCTAGCACAAGTATGGCTCCAATAGTTACACCTGAAGTAGTATGTGGGGCCAATTGACTACCGACATGTAGCAGGGCTGGAGCAAAGACAACTTGCATACCCTCTAGTGCAAGTCCACCCAAAGGTGTGACACCACCCGATGGTGTAGGGGTACTTGATGGCACAACACAACCTGACGGTATGGTACCTGATGGTGTGACTTCTGCAATACCCTTGACTCCCTCCTCTCAGTCCAATGCATCTTGGGCCACCAAACAAGCATCACTTCCTTTGCTAACCATTGAAGAAATATCCTCTGACTCATCTCCGCTTTTGTCGCCCTCCTCAACTAACTCCATCTCAGTCTCTGATGCAACTATCTGGTGCCTACGCTTCCTGTTGGGCTAAGCATCACTGTCGACTGTGAAAGTGTCCAAATGCGTCTAGTAAAATATGGGTGGTTGGGAAGGGTGCACACGACTCTATGGGTGCAAGTGACCATACTGGTCATATGTACCTGCATCTACACAACATCCAAGAAAAGTCTGATAGCATGATAGGGCATGTAGAAAGTTTTGTGCTATAATGTCATAAACTCGTGAATCCACTCCAATAGCCCGGACGCCCAATCAAACACGGTGTCATTGCATAACCCATTCATCAAAACAAGCAATAACATTGCAGTATCTGAAGCTCAACTAGCTCTCATCAACCTACTCTTCATGACGTCCAGCAGACACCTCCACTCCCCAGGTGCAATAAATGAATTTTCCAAGTCGCGCCCCTTGCTCGACTATGCCACACTCTCCACTTGACTGGTGTCAAATCACCTCGTCAAACCAAACGTAGCAGTTTTTGCTTCTCCACAGTCATCTTCATGGCTGATTTATTAATCTTTCGACCCTGTCCCAAAATGCCGAACACCCTAGTGAATGCATGGGCTTAGAATGAAATTGTGATCATGCACCATTTGTACTCAAAGACTGATTCTCAATTATTTCTATCATATGTAGCAATCGTGGCTATGAGGGGTGTCTCGAAATCCTGAAAGGGGAACACTAGCATCTGAATGACCGAGTGCACTCCTGCATGCCGGAGGGCTTCTTTGACATTCAGTGTCACTTAAACCCTCAAATGTGATGGTGTCAGCTACCACCTTCATTCAATCCTTCCACTTTGTACCCTTCGGCACTCTCTCGGTCCCCTTTAGCTTTTTACGTAACCCCTTTGTGTTCTTGTGATCTCCTTCAATTAATCCTTCTGCAAGTCTCTGTAGCCGCCGTCTCCACTCAGCTTGCTCATCCAACCTTAATGCTCTTTGGAGAGCTACGTGCTTGTCCTCTTGTCCCTTCGAAACACGCTTCCTATCTTTGCTCAAAGTCAATGGCAACAATTACCTCCTTTGTATGGATTGAGGATGCGTTACCATTGACAGCTCTCATCACACTCCTCTTCCCTTCGGGTCCTCGCCGCGTACCACTATAATATTTGTTGCAGCGAACCCTCCTGGTTTTCCTCTTCTCGCAGGTTGTGGAGAGCAATAAAATGTTGTGCTAGAAGCCTTGGCAAGTCGCACATAAGATGATCCATTACTGGACTTACCCCGAGTGTATCCCAGACCACACTCTCAAGAACTTCGTGTTTCGCCTCCCTTCGGACGTAAGTGTCAGTGGATGCCTTCAGTATATTTGCACAATCCTTTGTCAGTGCTCTTTCCCCTTCGAATTCTTCGTCACTGGTGACTTGTTCGCTTGCCATTATAGGGTTCTTGCCATGTCATACGTCTATTGTCCCCTCGGGTAGATCATTTCCCAAATTTGTTCAGGCAATGATGCCAAATGTTTGCCCCGTAGGGTCAATGTTCAGAACATAACAGAATGCAAGCATAACTGTAAGCATATGCACAATGTATAGAGAACTCACACATGTCTATTCATTGACCACAAAATTATCAATGTATCTTCAGAACACCACACCAACATTCTAACATGACACATCTCGGAGATAAATACAATGATATATATAAGGGTGTCGAGTGCCATCCGTCGACCCCTTAACAACAACAAACAACTACTAATTGGCCCGACAACAATCCCCGGGAACTAAAGAGGGAAGCCCACCGTCTTGATCATTGGGAGACAATTTAGCGTTAAAGTCACCGGCAACAATCCAATCCACTGCCACCCAAGAGTGTTTCATGCAATGAACAGAGGACCATTGCCTTTTCAATCCATCTAAGATTGAGCACCATAAAAATTAGTGATAACAATCTATTTTGAAGTTTCTTTATTCTGAACGAGGGAGGAGTGAACATCTCTACCCACAATGTGGCCCAAGGCAATCCACTTTTAAAGAGCCTGCCTAGCTCTTTCCTTAGAATTCAACTGCAATAATACCTCTTAACTCGGAAAGAAGATGTTTTGATTATTTTTAATACAAATATATGTATTTTTTTTGTATTTTCCCCAATATATAAAGAAGAATCGCAATTACATAAATTGAAATTGATTCACTAATGCTAATAGGCTTCACGCCAAAACAATCAAACTCTCATTACATAAACCGAAATCACTCAGCAATTATTTAACAAGAAAAACCACAGTCTAGCAACGTATTGGAAAAAAATACATTTAGCGTCTATGTCTTGCAACGTATTGGAAAAAAATACATTTAGCGTCTATGTCTTGCAACATAGTAGCTTGTTGTAGTAGAAAGGATAGCAAACGGTTGATGCAAAGAGATTGTATTCTTGCCCCACGTCCAGCAAATATCATGGATCAACAGCATGCAATGGCGTCAACCCTTCATACTCCAACTCGTAGCAATAGTTTAAATGAAATGTTTTTTTTAAGAGCAGCAAGCTGGCCTTACTTCCACACGCGATTCACTGGAAATTCTCGTTCCAATTCAAAGTGCCAAGCTGAGATGAATTATCAATTCAACCAGCGATTAAACTCAAGAAACCCGTCATTTCGAAACTCATAGCAAATATCCAAGTATTTTAGAAGATGTAAAAGATGATGGAGAAGATTTCCGAAAGCCACATATAAAGATCGAATCTTCTCCAATAAGGCTTGAATTCCCAGCTTCAAGAGGAAGATCTTCATAACTTAACCAATTAGACTTCAATAAGTTTGGATAAAGCAAATAGCTTTCAAAAATAAACTCCTCTCTCCACTTAAAATCCAAACTTAAGACATTATAATATCATTAAATAATTAATGATTAGTCATATTATAAGCTCAAAGGATAATTAATTAAGATAACTTAACTAATTCCATCCACTCCAAGCCCACTCTATCCAACTACAAGGTCAAATCATCTGCTCGGACATCTTGCCAGAAATAACAATTGCCAAAAAGAGACTTGCTATAAATAGTAAGTACTCACTCAGAGACCCCCAAATCCAGACATTAGCCTACGAACATGTCCCCAAACACCTGCTAAATCGGGGACATCACACCACTCTAGCGAGTTCCACACTATAACAATACCTCCAAAGGCTCCCGCACCTTTCCATATTTTACTAATGACTTGAGCCATGGAATCCAAAGTCGTCTTTGTTTCTTGATGAAGAAGAAAGCCAGTTTTAGATTTTTCCAAAAGTCTCCAAACAACATTTTGATGGGATGTTGTTTAATCCCTTAATGTTCCATGATTGTACAATAATTTTAAGCCTTGTGATAGATAGGACTCAAGTGGCTTAATTGTTCCTCCATGGATCACTTTCTCTCCCTGAGAAGCCAGCAGATCTTTGGTGGATTTCCTTCCCACCCCGGGAAAGCTATTATTTTCCAAGCGTTTTTCTAATTGGTTGCGACCAAGAGAAGGTTTCTCTCGATTCTTCTTGGGGATTCCCATAATAACATATGATTTTGGAGATCCTTTTAGGTTGATCATTTCCATAGTCGCCTGAGAATCTAGAGAAATATGGGGGCGATTGCTGAGGTCCTACATCTGCAAGAGCTCGGAAGAAGGTATTGCTAGCTGAGCAGGATCTACCGAAGTAGTTTCATCCACAAAATCCATTGTTTGATTAGCCTCTTGATCCAAAAGGATATTAAATATCTCATATCTATTGACAGATTTATGTATTGGAAAATCATTGTGTTCTTTTATTTCTCCTTTTTTTCTTCTGTCGTTCAAAACCACCATGCACTTGGACACCACGAGGAGCAGGAACGTGAGAATGTTGTTTGTCAGTATTGCTCTGCTTCTCGGAGTTGGACAGATTTAAGCCTAAATGTTCAAGGGAGGGGGTTAGAAGAGAAGGGCAAAATCTAGCCAGATGCCCGTGCTTATGACAAACTCTGCATCTAAAGGGCAGGGCCTCATAGTCTAGCTGTTGAAGCCAAACAGATTCATTGACAGCAAGCTCAAGTTCAACAGGAAGAGGTCGGGAAAGATCCATTTCTACACAAATTTTGGCATAAACAGCAGAAGTACCTTCTAGGGTATCTCTGGAAACCCCCATATATCTGCCTATTGAGTTGCCAATGAGGGCAAAAATCTTCTCGCTCCAGAACTCCATAGGCAAAGCATACATCTGAATCCAAACAGGCATTGTTGTTGGTTCAATAGAGGGGTCAAAACCAATTTTCCATGGTTGAATAAAGACCCCAGCAGGCCCATAATTTCTTTTCTTAGACTCAAAAGCCTTAGCACAATCGGCTAGGGAAGAAAAACTGACAATGAAATAACCATTTCCAATAAACCACAGGGAATACTCGCCAAAGGGTTCCCAGTTGCTTCAAATCCATGAGCGGAGGAGCTGAACAGACGGCCGGAGGCCAGAAAATTTGGAAATCAGACCGTGACCCTTTTTATAGGAAATGGAGTCTTCTATTAGACCCTGATCAATCACAACTTTGAGTCGTTTCTCTGTCCGAGGGAGGCACCCATTAATCTTACGGGCACAACCAAAGGCGAAAACATCTTGAGACGGAAAGCCTGTTTACCCGCTGGGGTAACCTAGTTTATTGATGCATAGACGTTACACGGAAATACAAATACATAAGATAGATCAGAGAATACCATAATCTTTATTAATCATTCGTAACTTGAGTACATTTACAATAGTCCCTATACATATTATCTCCAAAGAGAAAGTACATTGCTTATATTAAACCCGAAGGGGTATGACCAAACGTCACCACCGATTCCCAACCGTCGTCCGGTAGTAACTAAGTACCGTCAACTACACATAATATAACTAACACAGCATAAAGTAAGTACTACGGCTAACATCATCCCCCCTAAAGAAAAGTCGTCTCCGGACGACAACAAAATGTCCGGAACCGAAACAAAATAGGAATGGGGAACCACTACATACAAGAATCAAAACATGCTGCTGAGTCTCAAACTCTACCAAGTGTTGCAAATGATATTGCCTTTGTAGCCAATCTGGCCTCAATAGCCGCCTTCTCCACACCCAACTACTGGGTACACTGAGCCAAGTCTCGCTCCACTGCCTCCAACCTGGTGGTCAGCTCCTCCCGAGCTCTCGGTGCATCCACCACACAGCCTCATGTCCAGCCGAGAAATACTCTAAGTGCCTCAAAGCGTAGTACCCGTCTACCTCTCTCGCCACCACTTGCGCGAGGACAATCCATGCCTGTAGCATCTCTAGGTCTCATTTACTCAACGTTGTGTTCACAACCTCCAAATCCGTCTCCCTCGGCGGCTTATGGCTTCCCCTCCAACGCTTACCCTGACGACACGGGTACCTCCAAACTCTATGTTGTAGTGTGCCTCAAAAATAAAATGGGGGTCTGGGGTAGCGCCCCCGCAAGGTCGTGGGGCAGCGCCCTAGGCGGGGTCGACCAATTTAGCACCTTCAAACCCACACAAAAGTCCATGGCGCACACCATTTTCGTGATTTTCGTTCAATGCCATACTCTTTCTGTCAATCGCGTACGGTGCCTGTGCAAATGGCCAATAACTATATTTTCTTCACTACCTACTTATGTCCTTCCCTTCGGTGCCATATGCTACTCACTATGAACTATTCTTTATTTGTCGTTTTTTTTTTGTTTTGTTTTGTTTTTTAGAAATATAACCGTTTGTCGTTCCCGGACTACTTGGAGCTTGTACGGTCACCTTATCAACTCGATACTTCAGCCGTACGGATGCCTTCCCTTCACTACTTTGTTGTTCGAACGGAACTTTTTGCTTATGTTGCCCATGCTTTACTCTTCAATCTCCTTGTTTCCCTTGCTGGTTGTGCACTCTTCTAACGTGTCGTATGGTTCTGCTTTTTTTCCCAAATACCTACTGTCGTACGGTATGTACTTTTGCCCGTAGCTCCTTCTGTCCGGCACTACATGCTTGAGTCCGTACAGGCTCGCACGAAAATGCTTGGCTGTGTCGTGGTTGTACAGTACTTAATGCCCAGGCATTGGTTTATGACACATTCTGTACGGCCGCACGACCTTTATTCATTACGTTTTCCCTTCCCTCCGTACGGTTTGTTTGATTCCCTCTACGTTTTGTACGTCCGTACGACATTCTGTCGTACAGTCACCATTTTTGGCATTGTTTTTTTGTTGTCCATACGGCTGTACGGTATAAATAGCTTATCTGCGAAATTTTTCCTTTTTCAACCATGTAGTTCGTGGGCCCGTACAGCCTTCTGCCATACGACGCCTTTAACATTCTGGGGTTGGCTTCTGTACGACATCAAACCGTATGGACACTTTACTTTTTTTTTTAATATATATATATATATATAAGTTTAAATTTTTTTTTTTTAATTACCTAATCTAATTACCTTTCGAGTGCCTCTCCGATCGTCCGTCCGGCCTCTTGGGTTTCTCAGGTCCCCTTCCATCCCTTCGGATGCTCTGTCCATCCTTTCAGGTGTTTTGTCCATCCTCTCTGGGTGAGGTTTCGATTTGGAACTGCTAATGGCCTCATGTATCTCCCGTCCGTTGAGAGTCAACAGCTGGATGGCCCCGTCGTAGCCGACTTCCCAAACTTTGTCCTTTGGTTTGTTTTCGATGGCGATCCAAAGGCTGGAAACCATAAATTCTATAGGGACCACCATCGTTGGCCCGTACATAAGAAGGAGAATAAAGATTTTGAAGGCTGCGGCCACGAGCTTCCAACCGTCTCCGACACGAGCGTCATCCCCGTGGTTTTTCCCCTTTGATTTTACCTCCTGGTATTTGATGGATTCTTCCTTCATAAACTGGTGTGCGGGGGTGGCTTCCTCCTCCCTAATGCTTAGCATGTTACAAGATGGTGTGAAGAACTCATAATCTTCCATTTGCCAATGAAAGAGGCCATTCATTGAATCTCCATCATCCCCAGA
>MU224511.1:1451796-1472651 GCA_018584345.1 Thuja plicata
TTCCTCCCGGCTTTCTCCATGGTGAGTGTGTTCCGCTTCCAGTTGTGGTTCACCTTCGCCGAGGTGAGCCACCCTCGTCCCAAAATAGCATCGTACCCCTTTTTCTTTAGTGGGATCACCACAAAGTTGAGTATGGAGGGCTGTGTACCAATCATCACGAGTTGAGCCATGAGGGTTCCGATGGGTTTGATGTTGTGCTGGTCCGCTCTCAACAGGTTGAATGTCGGAGTCCACAACGTGGATTTCCCCAACTTTTTCCATGTCTCCTCCGGAAGTACATTTACTCCGGACCCGCCATCTACAATGGTGTCTGTGAGAGTGGTGCCAAGGATACCCATCACGACCACCGTTGGGTGACGCCCACTATTCACGGCTTGCAACATAGGATCTGCAGTAAGACTTGGAGAAGTTTCGGGTACCTGACGAGGCTGAGATGGTGTCGTGTTAAGGATAGTCGTCCTTAATTGAGGTATGGTTTCCAGGAGGTCTTGGAGTTTTACCGGCACCTCCGTCTGTAATACCTGCCTTAAGATGTTTTCCTCTGCCGTCGTGCGTGAGGTGCTGGTAGCTTCCTGGGTGCTCTTCCGTTGTGCGGCCATCTCCTCAATTGTTGCTTTTGTGTTGCGTGCCCTCTCCGTCTCCGTACGGGGATCTGGATATGTGGCCTTCTTCACTTGGCCCCTTGTAAGTACGAGCACAATATTATCAATGTCTATGAGGTTCACTCCTTTCGGACAGTGTGCATCGTCGTGGTCGCCGGGACCACACCATTTACACAAGTGTTGTGGGGAAGCACCCTCGGCTTTGCAGTCCTGAGCGAAGTGCCCCCATTGGCTACAGGCCCGACATTGGATGATAGGTCTCCCTTTGGCGTCATACTGGATGCAGCTTCGGTTGTTATTGTTGTTATTATTTCCCCCTCACCTATTATCCCGGTAGCCTCCGGCTAACGCCGTGGTGTTTGTTTGCTGGGAGGTGTCCGCTGGTGCAGACGTTGTTGCCTGTCCTGTGAACAATACTTGTGCACTTCGTGACTTCATGTTATATGGGCACTCCTTGACGGAGTGACCCATAACTTGGCAGATATCACAGAATAATTTTTTTGGACAAGAGCCTTTGGTGTGGCCATTCTCCTTGCAGTCTGTGCACCATAGTTCATCTTCTCTGCTCGTACCCCCCTTCATTGTCTTGAATTCTTTTAACATTCTCTCCATATCTTTTTGGAACGTCGTGACCTTCTTCTTCGATCCCTCGTCACTGTTGCTTTCTTCTTCAGAAGTGTCATCGTCGTCGGAAGAAGACTTGCTTCTTTTCTTCTTAGAGGTCTTTTGTTCGCTCTCCAAGTCCATCCCCCGGTTATAGGCATCTTCGTATGAGGTGGGGGGCACTATTTTCATTTTCCTCTGTAGGTTCGATTTCAGGCCCTCCACAAACCATCTTTTCTTCAGACCATCCGCTAGCTGACTCCATTTTTCCGACTAACTCCTTCAGTCGACGACTGTAGGCCCGCACAGTCTCCTTCTTGCCTTGTTTGGTACCGTATATCTCTGAAACAATTTCATTGTCATCCCTCAGGAGTCGAAACTCCTTCTGGAATTCTTTCTTGAGTTCGTCCCAAGTGGTCACCTTTGTTTTGTCCACATCGGAATACCAGTTGATGGCTACTCCTCTGAGTGTGGCAGGGAACTGTTTCACCCATTCTGCCTGGTCGGCGACTCCATTCGCCGACCAGATTGTCTCACATGTACGACAATGTCGTACTGGATCTTCCTTCCCATCTCCATGGAATTTTGGTAGCTTCTCTTTGTTAGTCGCCATGTTTACTTTTCTAGGTGCCGACGGTGTTTGCAGCACCGGTTGTGTTACAGGCTGGGATGGTACTGCCGGCGTCGGTACCCCAGAAATGTTTGGTACCGTACCACTTGAAGTCCCCGAACTACTGGAACTCTCCAGGCCTGGTGGGCTACTGTGATCCCCGTGCCCCTCTATCACTTCTATACTCGCGGCGGCAGCAGTATCCTGAGCCTCCCTTCTTCCTTCGGGCTTCTCTTGCTTTCGTCTGTGGGGTTAAGGTTAAGAACCCGAACAAGCTCCTTGTTTCCTCTAGGCAGTCCTCGTCACTTCTCCCGGCCTCCCAGTTAGATACCTCCAGACCCTCGCCTTCACTTACTCCCTTCGGTAGTCCTTCGGCGTGTCTTTTGTATCTCTCCCTTCGCTCGGCTTGCTGTTGTGCGAATACGGCTTTTCTAGCGGCTTGTTCCTCCTCGAGTTCCTTCTTTCTATTTTTATTCGATTGATTGGGCATGAATTCTTTGCTCACTTCTCCACAAGGCAATAATCAACGTCGTCGGCCTCTGGGTTAATCTCTCCAACTGGTAGGCCCATAGTGCCCGTGCGCTATCCAGGTCTTGTCTTCCCGAGTACGTCTAGGCAGCGACGCCAAATGTTTACCCGTTGGGGTAACCTAGTTTACTGATGCATAAACATTACACGAAAATACAAATACAAAAGATAGATCAGAGAATACCAGAATCTTTATTAATCATTTGTAATTTGAGTACATTTACAATAGTCCCTATATCATATTATCTCCGAAGAGAAAGTACATTGCTTATATAAAACCCGAAGGGGTATGACCAAACATCACCACCGATTCCCAACCGTCGTCCGGTAGTAACTAAGTACTGTTGGCTACACATAATATAACTAACACAGCATAAAGTAAGTACTACGGCTAACAAAGCCCTTCAACACAACACCAGAAGCAATACCTGCAGAAGCGGAAGGCCCACCAAAAAGGCCAGCATAGGACGAATGAGCAAGAGAGGTAGGAGGAGGAGACTCCAAAGGAGTTTCCATTAGAGCCCGTCGAGGTAGCTAGAGCACGCCAAAGACAACCAAGGCAGCGGCGAGCCAACCGGATCTTGACTTCAAGGTATATCAGATGGATGTCTCACATGAATATATTCAAAGATCTTATTTATTGGATTTAAAATCTAGAAATATGCATGCTATGGATTAGAAGACTTAAGTCTTTCCTAAAACATTTGAAAGATTAAGACTGCAGCAAATTGGCACAGATTTTAAATGGGAGATTAATGCTATGGCAGGAGAGGAGCCTCAGAAGCACTTGTCAGGAATGACATCAGGGTGCTTTGCTTTATCAACTGTCAAAGAAAAAGAAAGTTATTTGCTGGGCCAAGGTTGAGTTTACAGACAATTATGGCAAATAAAATAGTTAGATCTTTGTCTTACTAAAGCTGCATTTTCTTTCCAGCCTACTATAGTTAGACATCTCATGATTTTTCCAAAGATTATTTTTGGAGCACATTTAAAAAGGTTAAATGCAAACACTCCTTTGATTTCAGAACAAATGACTAAATGCACTTCAATTAATTTATACAGCATGTATATTAATTCTTGAATCTTAACCAATTGGATTTTTTCCCCATCTATGGAAATTTGCTTTCTATAACCCTCTCTATGCTCCTCTTACTTCACCCTCATCCCTCTTCCCTAAACCTTATACAAAGCACATGGTCAAACACGAAACCCCTACACATATAACAATTTTTCCTTACTCACAATTAAGTGCTTAGGAAAGGAAACAAGTCATATATGAGATGAATTATTAGGCAAAAGGACAACAAAATGCAATCAGTCAAATACATACTCATGATTTAGAACATATCGAAGAGAATTTCCAAGAGTATGGTCCTCCTCGCTGAATGAAAAAGTTGAAGAACTTGGATTCTCCTGTGATCCCAACTCCATCAATGAAAACTCCTTCCCTGCAAAAGAAGAAATAAAACAAAACCATCATGATACTGTTGTCAGCGAAAAATGTTTAAGCATATAAATGATATGTAAATAGAACAAAATATTCTCTCAAATCTAGAAGTAAAATCTTAATTTTTGTTTTAAAAAATTTGCTCAAATAGATCATTTCAACCAAGTTATTGACCAAACTATAAACTCTAATAATCTAAGTTACCCAGTTCTCCCCCTGGCCCCCCAGACCATGCGAATTTCGAACCGGTCCTTGGTCCTGGTTCGCCTATGGGTTCCACTTGGGTTCGAACCCAAGCAAGCTGGTTCCTCCAGGCCGAACCTAGGTTGAAACAGGGCAGACCCAGGTAGACCAAGTGCGAACCAGGTACAGTTCCACTGAGAAACATTCTATAATTTAGTGCAGAAAACAATTATTACAGAATTTGAATAAGATCTTTAACATTACAAAACAAAATTTGCTAAAGTTCAGATATTTATTACATCAAATTAAACTAGCCCTCAAGATTTCTTCCAATGAAATTTAAATATCCAATTGCTGATAAGGACCCCTGTCCGATTAATTGGAAGCTCTCTATAGTGATAAACTAAGTTACCACATTCGCTCCCTGAAGGCTGAAGTCGAGATTCAGTTCACAGGAAAGTCTGATTCGGTGCAAATGCGTTGTAAAGTCTGTCGCAAACTGAGAAATTCGTTGTAAAGTCTGTCAGAAGGACCCGGTCAACCTTTTTGACGAATTTGGCGAGAATTTGGTTTAGGAGAAACTCCAACGCTAAGAGACAAGTCGGTTTTTGGAAAGAAAAACTCAAGAAAAAAGCTCACACGGCAATCCAAATAAGCTTCTTCCAGTCTGGAATCTGTTTGTTGAGATCGCCTCCTCAGTAGTTTACCGCAGGGTATACCAGGGCATCTGGAGACTCACGAGACTCCCATTAATCTGCGATATCCTTGAAATATTAAACGCTACCCTTAGTCAACTAACCAAGCTTCCGTTCCATTAATATTTGCGATCGTGTTTATATATTTTCCAACCTTTGGTCAAACTTTCAATAATCTAATGTTGTGATCTTGGCATTATCTGGCAGGCATAAAATTTTGAAGCTCGATATCTGGTCAAAGGGGGTCCGGCCCGCACTTATATCACACACCAAAATATGAAGTAGATTTTGGTAATATAAACCCCGGAAATATTTAAGTCATCGGACTATATTATAAATCTCAAGCTTCAGAATAATAATTAAAATATCTCCTTTAGAATTGAAGCGGCTCCACAAACAAGGAATACGGCAGACTCAGAATAGTTTATCAGTCTTGCACCAAAGTTTACATTTACGATATCACCAAGGTGGTTTCAATAACACCTTCAAAATATTCAAAATATTTTTCTATGTTGCTTTAATATTAGTATAGTGGTGTATGAACTTATTTGTTATTATATATATATATATATATATATATATATATATATAAAGAATTGTATGGACGAACCCAAAATGAATCCGAACCCAACCCCAAAAAAATTTGAACGAATTTCGAACCCAAATCCGAACCGGCAACTTAGGTGATAAATCATATTTTAAACATTAACAATATCTTCAATAGGTGAAGGGAGTTGCAAGCTACTTTTATAACATTTTTCAAGTAGGATGTTAATAAAAAACAAACAAGCTCTCTGTACAGTGAAAAAGTAATAAGCATTTGAGGACTTGGAAAGCAAGAATGTTATTAGAGCAGCTGATCCCATTGGCATTGGCACTGGCACTGTTTGTGAATCAACTAATGCCTTTGATGAAGAAGAAGAAGATGAAGATTTAGATAATTGAAACTTAGTATAAAGTTCCAATTATTGAAATTCAAAACAATGATACTTGAACTCAATATTATTTTAATGTTGATAATAGATATGATGCTATGATTACAAGTTTATAGTGTTTTTGTTGTTTTTATGATACTATGTGGCATTCTAATCTTAATTCATGCTTCTAGGCTGCATACATATGTGTGTGTGTAATTTTTACATGTTTCTGTACTGACAAACCCAAACTAACCCAAACCCCATTTCAAAATTTTGCCAAACCGGCGAGCTGGTTCTTCAAACCCGAACTGGCAACTTAGCCAATAATGATTCATTTCATATATCAGAAATCCTTATCTTTTGCCATTAATTTATATAACATATATGTGCAATATCAAATGTATTGCAACCCAATAACCTCAAAAACATGAGATGAAATATACAACATTACAATTAAAAATATACAACAAAGCTTTGTTTAATAAGAACATTCGAGACCAAGTGGGCAATGTTATGTCATCAAAGGACTATGTCATAATTATTTTGAATTTTGAGTTCGAATATTTATGAAATGAATCCTCATCAAATCAGTACATGGGAAAAGCTACACCATTTTGGTGGTATGTGTTGCACCAATACGAAATTTTCACATTGTTTCAAGTTTTCACTAAAAAGACCTTGCTGTTTTCCTAAGTGCGAGCCCTGTTTTAAAAATTTGTCTTTTTTTCTTCATCTTGTGTGCAAGTGTCATTCTTGTAATCCTTTCTTATCTTGAGATCATGGAAGGAATCTATAAAAATCACTCGATAAGCAAAGAAAGGTAGTTTTTGTCAATGAAATTTGCGAAGGCACAAGATAAGTGGAAAAGGAGGAATTGGAAACAAACAAAGAAATTATATTAATGTAAAAAGAATTTAAGATGATATACCATTGTCAAAGGCACACAAAATCAAATCGCACTGTCAAGCATGGACTTGCTATAGAAGAATAAGTTATAAGATTAATATAGATTAATTTTAGCATTGTAGAATACATATTAGCATTGTAGAATACATATTAGCATTATGGGATTAGTTTTATATTTGTTATTATTGTGCTATCATTAGCAGATTGTTGCAATTTGTTTCACATAGATTGTAGATTGTCGGTAGTTTATTGTTGAACAATAGGATTGGTTGCTTCATTCTTTGGCTTATATGATAAGCCATTCCACAATGTAATAATAATCATCAGCTCAAGAATATAATGATAATATAAGAATCATCAGCTCAAGAATATAATGATAATATAAGTATAGTTTTCAAGTTCATTAAGTACATTATGAGGTGTGCACCTACATGAGGGACAATCACATTCAAAATCAAGTTAATGAAATACATTACGAGGTGCACACCTATGCAATGAAAAAAAACATTCAAATCAAAGACTGAAACCACACTATTGAGTGTGTGCTTGCATGAAATTGGTCAACAAAATCAAATTATCAAATCGCACTGTCAAGGGCACACCTTATATATGAAAATGCGTTTTGATTTTTCAGTGATTAGATTTAAACTAACAAGTGTACACCTATCTAAATGAGAATGAGTTCTATATTTCAAATCAAAATAGAATTATCAAGTACACACCTACTAAGGCAGCACAAGGTTGACTTGTCATAAGGTTTTATTTGTATATAGAGGTGTGCACCTATATAAAAAATTTATAAAGGGGGTCTAATTTTTTGAAAAGCAAAATTGCATTGATAGGTCCACTCTTGACAAGTTAAAATTAGCATTTCAGTTTAAAGTTCGAATTCCATACATAACTGCACCCATGACAAAGGAAGATTGATTTCATTAGCGGAAGGGCAGCAGAGTTTTCAGCAGACCAGGGTTTGGTGTATAACCTGAACAGCAGTGCAATCATATTTAGGTGGCTCAGAAAAATGAATTCACTATCAGAGCTTTATTGGTAGTTATTCTAACAGACTTTTCACCAGAATTCAACAGAGTTTCACCATTTAGATGAATTCAATTTCAGTTCAGAGTTTTCACAGACTTTTCGCAGATTAACCAAAAAGGGTCTTTGTCTCCCATGGTTCCGGATTTTCAAACATGGTTTTTGCAACTAGAGTTTTATCAATTGGCAAATATCCACATTCCAACCCTAGGCTGTCTTATTGACTTAATTAAGAACAAGATATCATCAATATAAAAGTTACAAAGGGTCTTTGTCTCCCATGGTTCCGGATTTTCAAACATGGTTTTTGCAACTAGAGTTTTATCAATTTGCAAATATCCACATTCCAACCCTAGGCTGTCTTATTGACTTAATTAAGAACAAGATATCATCAATATAAAAGTTACATTGGTGCTTCTCAAAAGATATTTCTCTGTTTTTGTGATTAATTTTAGTTACATTGGTGCTTCTCAAAAGATATTTCTCTGTTTTTGTGATTAATTTTACAGAGGCTTAATAGTAATCTTATCAATTTTGCTGCAGTATAGCGAAGGTTTTACACAAGAATTTTGTCAATCAATACCAGGGATAACTTTAGTGGTGAATATTCGCCAACTGGCAAATATTTCAAGTCGGCACATTGGAAATTGACGAATAAGTGGGACCGAATGGGGTGGTCGGATCGCCCCAACTTTATAAATTTTTGGTCAAATACAATTCTAATCACCAATAGAATTTATGTTTTCCAAATGATTTATTTAATATTTTTGCCTGTAATTTTGGAAGTGCCTTAACTAACAGCCATATTCGCCAATAAGTGCTCGACATTTAAGATTAAGGTCGGGTAAAGTAAATATATTTGACATGTTTCTCTATTCCGGAGACTTTTTGTGGAACTTTATGTCTTTTAAAACTTTGGCCCAAAATAGATTTGACATGTGCCTCTATTCTGGAGACTTTAGGTGGATTCTTTGTGTACTTTAAAACTTTGGCCCGAAATAGAATCCATGCCGTTGATCTAGGATCATCCAACGGTTACAAAAAATAGGGTTAGTTCCTCTCAGCCGATTAAAAATTAGCTCACAATGTCTTAAGGAAATAATAAAAGTCGTTATTTCCTTATTGACCCCGCAAAGGGCATTGCCCCTTGACCCCGTCTTGGGGGCGGTGCTGCTCCCAAACCCCCTTTAAATAATTTTGGGGGAAATTGTGCCGATAAAAATGGGGAAAATTTAACCTTTGAGTCTGATAATATATTAGGCTCCATATAATAACAATTGTGAAATGATGGTTGATAGGTATGTGTGGATATGGCCGTGATTTTCTTCAATAATGAAAGATTCGCCAAGATTTTCTCGAATTTTTATATGGTTGAAAAAAATCACCAGTACAAATTAATATTTTTTCTTTCAAATTAAAAAATTTCGCCAACAATATTAATTTTTTCCCCCCAATATAATGTAGGATTTACTAGGATTTTACACCTTTGCCCGAGGGGGAGTTTCTTAAAGTTATCCCTGATCAATACACATAGAATAACACCTTGCAATTCAGTCAGAGTGGCGAGCTTCAGTTAAAGGTTTTCAGAATCAAGCATCAAAGTGGATTTCTAGAGTTTGTCATTTTGAAAGTTTGCCATGATTAGAATAAAAAGCTTCATCTGAATCATCACTCAGAACCACATGTCAAGATTCACTATTCTTAGTCCATGTTATTTATAGGCAATGTTATTTTTAACCATCACCATTTACAAGGAAAAGAGCATATTCTAAGAAGTCCATTTATAGCTAAAGGTATTTATAGCATATTCATTTGTCTCTAATTTTAGCTAAATGTACTTTTTGAGGAGTCTATATTTTTGGTAGTCTACTTTTGGAGTTTTTGTCATGCAAGAGATGTGAATCTCAGTGTTTGTTAGTGGTAATCTTTACCAAAAGTCTAATTGAAGATCACCTGAGTTTAGATTTTGTATTAATAAACTATATTTTGTAATAAAGTTTGCATTTCATTCAATCAAGCTAATTTTAGAATAGAAGTCGTAGTTAGCTTTTCGAATTATTTTCTCATGCAACATGTAGTAAATAGTTTTATAAGTGTTTTGGCACTAAGTTTGAAGTTCAAAATCGTTAATCTAGAATTCAATATTCATTTAATACTTAGTAATGCTTATCTTGCTTCTAAATTGCCCTTGAAGTGTTCTACCTTGTGTGTTATATGTGTTTTTCTAAGTTACCGGATTCAAACCCTGGACCCTGGATTCAGGTCCAGGTCCGAGTCTAATCCAGGTTAGGATTCATGGACCGGTCCATGCTACATCCGGGGCAGGGCCGGGTCCGGATCTGGACCTGTGTGTCCGTCTAGATCCGCAGACCCGTGGATCCTGATGGACCCACAAGTCCAAATCCGGACCCTACCGGGATCTAGAGCAGATTCTCAAGGATCCCGCGTGAATCCTCGAGGATCCCCATGGCCAGGCATGTTAAAAAGTGGGTCAAGCATCATAGATTCATACTATGAAATGATTTAGTTTTAGAGTTATGTATATTTCTCTTATTTTTATATATATAATGCATATATATATATATATATACACACACGAACCCATACGAATCATAATGGGAATTTTTTTTTCACAAATCCACGAACCGGATTCTCGAATCCGAATCCGTCCCTGAACCGGCAACTTAGGTGTTTTTACAAGTTGAATATCAATTAGCATTTACTAAAAGCTTTGTATTGCCATAAGTGTTTGGTGGGTGTAATGTTCCACCAAGGAACCCTTGGACTACAAGGTCAATACACATGCTAACAAAGACGGGCCATGTTTTGCTTTTTGTTTTTAACATCCACAATCCAACATGTAATACCATCAATGCAATGCAATACAATACATCATATAAAGATTAACAAGGCATGCATACATCCATAGTTTCTCTAAACATTCATAAATATCAAAATTTTGTGATTGCATAAATGACCTACATATATAATTTATTATAATGATAGTAATTAAACATTTATTTATTGTAATCTCCTATAAACCCCCATGTAAGGATTACGAAGGACCTCAATAAGGGCAGCAAGTATATTGTCCCCTTCTCAACAGCCCACTTCATGCTGGATGGACAAGAGCTCCTACCACTTGAGCCCAACGGGTTGAGTTTGGATACTCTACGCTTGTGTGCTTAGTTGTGGCGAATTTAGGACTCTTTGTTGTGCAATCATGATTAGGGGACCAAGTGTGTATTCCCCTTCTTAGTAGCCCACCTCATGTTGGATGGACATGAGTTCCTGCCACATGGGGCCAAGAGGTCAAGTTTGGATACTTTGCACTCCTGGGCTTAATTGTGGTGAATGTAGGGCACCCTAACATGCTTCCTCTCCAAATCTTATAACGGTTGATTATGGCAATGGAACTATTGATGCTTGGGTTCTAAAATGATTTATTTAAATAGATTGAAACAATTAGTAACATATATACATTTATATGTTACCCTAACCCTTATAGCAATATATGGTAGAATTATATTACATTTGTTATCTAACATCATTGGAGGACCTATTCCAGGGCTTATCTTGCTAAAGACATATTTATTGGTAGAGTTATAATTCTAACTATATCACACCTCTTGTCTTGATTGAAATTGTGATTCTAGGGCAAAATTTAGGGCGATCCCAAAAGGGGACATTACAGTAGACGACTTATTCACATGACTCAAGCTTACTTAGGTCCCAAGTGCTCTTTCGAGAAGTTTTAGTTGTCTAGATAAGATCTTATCATATCTTATCTTTGTGACTTTTACTTAAATCAAGTTACCTAGGTCATTTAATATTTGATTGAGGTAGTTGTTATCCTACATCGCACCTTGTCTTTATAAGCAAGGCCATCTCATTGTATATTTCATATTCAACTAATAATCAATCAATCTTGCATTATTGAAGCAAGCCATTCTTGTCATTTTATCTCTTGTGGAAGATATTTGGTCTAGTAGTTGATCCTCTGGGCGTTGAGGAACCATTATTAACTCCTAAATGATGTCAAAGCTCAAGTGTTGCAAATTCCTTTCCCATATCTAAGGGACATTATCAAAATTCAAGAATTTGTTGGGTGCAAATTGGGGTTTCAAGAACTTCACAGTTGAATCTAGGGCATCAAAGAAAGTCAGGTTTGCCTTACATTTTGTCAAATCTTGTTAAGTTTTGTCTGATTTGCAAGAATTCCAAGTAAGGTTAAAGCTGCCAAATCCAAGAGGTAGCTGAATTTTCAAAGCCAAAGTTGACCCTACCATCGCATCCAAAAGGCCCAAAAATCTATAGATCGACTATCAAATCGTTGAATTTTGACACTATGAACCAAGCCATCAAAGGCTTTTTCCACTTGTTTTACGGTCATAAGGATCCATATTCGGGCATATAGATCATACGTTATGGATAGCTCAAATCGACAAAAGACATTTGTCCTCCCCTATGTGGAATATTCTAAGGCATATTCTCTCTGCTTGCATCAACTTGTACTCTACATGCATTTGCAAATTCTCTATAGAATTTCCTATGTCACCGTACCATTGTCTACAACATATCGTGTAGTCTCTTGCACTTAGTCAACAAATGGTACTTTGTCAAGTACTTGGTCATTAAGTTGTTGAGCATGGAAAATCTTCTTTTTTTGCATTTTTTTATATAAAAAAGGTTCATTTTTGTTGGTCGGTCATATTATCAACAAAGCTTAAGAGTTTAAACGTAAGATGTCTAGTTTGTCGGTCCAGACAACTAATAGCGGTCTGATTCGAACCAAGTCCAGGTCTGGGGCCAGTCCAACTGTGGGTCCAAACAGGGTTTGTGCCTACAACGGCCAATTCGATCCAGTTGGACCAAGTTCAAACTTGAGCCAGAGCCAAGCAAGTTTGGCCAAACCACCCGCGAACAAGGTCACAAAAGCGCCGAAAAGTGGTTTTTTGTGCAAATTTAATAATTTTTTGACATCCAGAACCCTAAAGAGGTGTTTTAAAATGACTTAAGTTGGGTTTTATGGCCCATTTGTTGTGCAAACAAATTGTTTTCTCTTGAGGTGGAGCAAATAGGTGGTTGAGCAAGAGGAAGTTCGAAGATTGATTTGTGAAGCTTGATCAAGTGTTTGAGCGTCATTCCTACTCCTTTGCAAGCTTCTATTGGCTGAAAGAGGTAAGTTTTTTTTTTCATTTTATTTTATTTTTGTGTAAGTTTTTAATTTTTTTCATTTCTCTTTAATTATCCATAAAATCTACCTATTTTATTTTTTTCCATCCTCTTATTTTTATTTTGAATGTGTATAAAATTTCTTGCCATTGGAACAATAATGGCATCTACCTCTTCTTCCATAGGCAATAATGAACAACAAAAAATAGATCCAAATTCTAATTCTCCTTTGTGGAAGTATGTTGATATTATAAGACTACTTCCAAGAGGTGAGTGATTCCGTTGAAATGTTAAGGTTGTGATGTAGAAAGGAATAGTTCATATTCTTGGGTGGTAGGCCATTTGTGTGGACTCCCTAGAAGAGGAGTCAAGAAATGTCCTTGAAAAAAAATGTTCCTATACCAAATGAGACAGTGTTAAAATATATCATGGAGAATAAAGAAGTAGAAGAGAGAAGTACGTAGACAAAATATGCCCATTAAAAAAACTCAAAGGGAATGCAGCCCTCATCTTCAAATGTTGTGATAGAAGACCACCTATTTTCTACTACCATAGCTGAGCTTGAAACGACAAATTAAGCACCCATTGTACGCAAAAGAAAGAGACCTTTGGAAACTTCATTTCAAAATGAGAGTTGGGACATTGTCGACCAAGATAAAAGCAAGATTCATATATACAAATGGGCTGTCTTTCCATGTTGTCCGCTCCTCATACTGGAAGATGTTGAAAAGTGTCAAAGAAGCTCCAAGAGGGTGTAAGGGCCCCGGTTATGAGAAGACATGTAGCACCTTGTTGAAAAGAGAGGTCAGGGGGGTTGAGGATGCATTGAACCCCATAAGGGATTCATGGATGGAGACAAGGATATCCATTGTTTCAGATGGGTGGAAAGATTCAAGAAATCGTCCCTTTATCAATGTCATAGTGGTGTCCCCTAAAGGGGCAAAGTTTTTGAAATCCATGGACTGTGAGGGACAAGTAAAAGATGGGCAATTTATTGCTGACATTCTCATCTCTACCACTGAGACAGTGGGACCTAGAAACATTGTTCAAGTCATAACAGACAACGCAAAAAATTTTAGAGGTGTCGGTTTGTTGGTCGAAGAGTGATATCAGCATATCTTTTGGACGCCTTGTGTGGTCCACTCACTCAATCTTATGCTACAAAAGATTGGGAATAAAATTGGGTGGATCAAAGAAATGTATGCAGAGGCTAAGGACATCTAGAAGTTCATCACAAACCACCACATGTCTAGAAGAATTTTCATATTATTCTCAAATTTTGAGCTATTGAAGGTAAATGAACTTCAAGTAGTAATTTAATTTTAAAAAATAGTATTTTACATTTTCTGATTTTCATAATTTGATTGTGTAAAGTGTACTTTTTTTAAAAAATTGTCTCTATTTATTTGTATATTTTGCTTTAATTTCTATTATAGGTTGTTGAGAGTGTGAGACTCGTTTTGCATCTAGCATAATTGTCTTGAGACAACTTGTGAAAGTGAAAGTGGCACTTTGCAATATGGTGATCCGCAATAATAGATCTATATGAAGGCAAAGCAGCAGTGAGGGGGCAACAAAAATCAAGCAAAGGATATTGGATGACTCATGGTGGGATCATGTGGAGTGTCTCCTTAGCTTCACCAAACCCATTAAGGGCTTGCTTCACTAACTAACATGGATAGGTCTTGCATTAGAGAGGTCTATGATAGCATCGACTGAATGCTTGAGAAGATGAAGAAAATCATAAAAGAAAAAGAGCAAGACCCTAAGGAGACCTCCTTCAAACAATTGCAAGGAATTGTTGTAGAAAGATGGAACCAGATGCCCACTCCTCTACATCTTCTTGCCTATGCATTGACATCAAAATATTATAGCAAACAATATCTTGATATGCCAGGAAAGCTTCCACCATATAGAGATTTAGAAGTGTCTGATGGGTACAAGGCAGCATTCCTTAAGACTATTTCATGATGATGATATGCGAGATTTGATTACATATGGGTTCATAGAGTTTGTGAATGCAAGAGGTCTAAGTACTGATGCTCTTCACTATTGGTTTAAGAAGGATGCTCATAGTTGGCGGTACCTCCATGGCCAATGATTACAATTGCTGCAGCCCATCGCAATCAAAATTATATCACAAATTTTATTTATAAATTTAGAATTTTAATTTATTTTGTCATCATAGGTTGCTTGTAATTTTGTCTTGTCTTCATAGGTTGCTAGTTCATTTGCATCAGCAAGAAATCGGAAGCGTATTCTTTCATCCACTCAATAAAGCACAATAGGTTGCAATCAAAAAGAGTGGAGAACTTAGTATATGTGCATTCCAACTTGTGTCTCCTTTCACACAAGAAGAATGAATACAAAGAAGGGGAATCAAAGATGTGGGATATAAATGCTGACCATACGGACTTGGATGTTTCCACTTCTCAACGTGCAGTTGCTGCATTTGAGGACTTGGACAGCAAGAATGTTATTTGTGTAGCTGATCCCATTGGCCTTGGCACTATTTCAGAATCAACTAATGCCATTAGAGAAGAAGAAGATTTAGATAATCCATTAGATGATTGAAACTAAGTATAAAGTTCCAATTGTTGAAAGTTGAAAAAATAATACTTGAACTTGATATTATCATTTTAATATATCGATGTTGAACTTGAAATATGTGATGCTATGATGGTATGATCATGATGTTATGATTACAAGTTTATGGTGTTTTTGTTGTTTATATGATACTATGTGACATTCTAATCTTAATTCATGCTGCTAGGTTGTATATATATGTATGTATGTATAATTTTTACATGTTTTTGTACTAACGAACCCAAACCCAATTTCAAAATTTTGCCCTGTCGGCGAACCGGTTCTTGGAACCCGTATCTAAACCCGAAAGCGAACTAGCAACTTAGGTTTGAACTCTAGCTCTATCAGACCCTATCGCTAACAGAAAAAGGGCTTAGCCTCAGGCAGCATGTGTTTGACCACCACCCCTCGTGCCTCTACCACACCAATAGCGTCGCCCTCAAGGGGGCACCATTTTATTTTCTACCTATGCACTACACAGTCATATGGAGAACCGTGTTTTCAGCCGTTGAAGCCCAATGTTGACCCCCAAGTGCTTAAAAGGGGACTCATTTTATTTTTGCAATAACTTGGGCATACAAAATCCATTTTCTGAAAACGAGATACTATTGGAAAGCTTTCTTTGTCTACTTTCCAATGATGCAAGTTATTTTCCAAAATTTTGTTGTTTGGTGACAGTATTTGTTGATTGAAGTCAGATCTTCATTTCTGGTTTTCAAGCTCATAATTTTTTATAGGATCTCTAATTTGTGTGATTCCTACAACTTTGAAAAGCTATTGAGGAGCTATTCACAACCATCCATGCACTTCTTGTTTTGTCCCAAGTATAATTTATTCGGCTTTTGCCATATTTGCATCCTTAAAAATTACTTGGACATTTTCGCAGTTGAAGAGGAGGTTTTTTTATCTAATCACTTCATTTCAGTCATATTTCATGTATTCATCTCTAATTTTATAATTTGAGAGGTGTATCAATGTTGTAATCATGGGTTATAGTATATACAATTCATCCTTCTATAATCACTTTGAATAAGGACAATTATGAGTCTTGGTCAAAAGGCATTCTAACACATTGTAGGTGGCTCAATCTTTTGACTCATCTTTATGGACTCATTCCTGAGCCAACGACAACACTGAAGAAATCAATTGGGGTAATAAGAATGATCATATCATTGGATTGACTGGTACTAGTTTCAGCACAAGCATCTTCAAAGAGACCTGCAATCAGATTTGAGTAATCAGTTGCCCATGCACCGTTTGGAACAAGATTTGGGAGAGTTTTGGAGATCCGCATAATCCTACGTTTCGAAATGATCCTTCTTCAGATTGTCCCATTCCACTTAATGAAGTTGGTAATCTTCCCTTTTGATGATGACACCTTGGAGGAGCTTGAATATGATGCAAAACTTGAGCGTCTTGATGATCCAAAGACTTCTCCTATATCTCCTACTTCTCTGATTTAGATCACACGTTCATCTTTTGTTGATGGTTCATTAAAAACTTCTACTAAATCATTGCAGCAGGCATCTACCTGTCACCCTGATTGGGACTCCTATTTATCAAGCATTGCTTCTTTATTTGTGGAGTCCCATACTGCAGATTTGGAGAACCCATGTGAGGGATTATCTCTCATTTGATGATAGTCATGGAGCAACTATGTCACTTCATATTTGTCTTTGGAGCTAGTTCAAAATCAACTTCCTTTTAATCATTGTTTCTCACCTTTTGTTGTGATTGGTCATGTATTTGATTGGTTTTTGGCATCTTCATCAACCAAGGACTTCACAACACATTAGCAATTTTCAAAGACATTATCATACATTTGGATTCTTCTTCCTACCAATTTCTTTCTGGAATGGGAAGCATTCCTACATTTGTACTTGGTTTATCTTCTTTGCAAGGGAGATTCAACCATTCACCATTTCTGCAAGATACTATACGTTGTGGGGAGCTATATATTCTATCTCTTTCCCTCTTATGGTGGGATCACTGATTGTATTGTCATAATGGATGTAGTCATTGGTGGGTATCATTAAGTCTTCCATGCATCATCATTTGTTTGTATCTTTTCTCTCTTTTGAAGAGGAGTTTTGTCCCGATGGGTTTTCTGCTTTTTTACATTTGTGAGAGATTTGCATTGTACATGGGTACCTAGCATGGCCTCCTAGTCAGGCCCATGATAATCTTGCATCTTTGCATAATAATCTACTCACTAGGATTGCATTTAGGGGGGTGTTTTGATCTGAATAAGGTTTTGTACATAGTAAAGGTGTTGTACCTAGCTAGTTCCTAGTAGGGGAGTTATTACATGACTTAAGGTCGATTAGGTCCTATGTGTTAGTTCTAGATGTCTTAGTTGTCTAGATAAGATCTTATCATATCTTATCCTTGTGACTTTTATTTGATTCTAGTTACCTGAGCCATTTAATATTTGACTACGGTGGTTGTCTTATGACAAAGGATTAAGACAAATGTCAACATGTCTAGTCCTACCTCTCACCTTGTCTTTATAAGCAAGGCCATCTCATTCTATATCTCATATTTAACCAATATTCAATCGCTCAATCTTGCCCTATTGAAACAAACCATTCTTGTCATTTTCTCTCGTGGAAGATATTTTGGTCTAGTGGTAGATCCTAGGGGTGTTGAGGAGTCACTTCTAAATCCTACACTAATAAATAATTTGCATAATCATACATTGAATATGACCTCTAGTGTTCATTTAATTGAAAATACATATAAAACATCATCAAAAAGAAGCAAATATATTGCCTATTTTGCTCAAATTCTTTGAGGCTAAAGAGGGATTGTAAATTGAGAAAGAGCGTAATCTTATGCAATTATGTCGTATGTTCTAAAGAAGATCAAATCAATTCAACATCTAAAAAGCAAAATTATGTTCCAATTCTTCCTATTAAACAAGTCAATTGCACCAAGGAAGAGAATGACGCAAATGCTTATTTCCTTCATTTGAAAGGTTGTTCAAAGAGCCTGATCAAGATGTAATCAAAGAAAATCAAACCACTCAAACTATTCAAGCAATTGGTGATAAAAAAATAGAGGAAACTTATGCTAGAAATTGGCATTTTTTCTTCAACATCTAATCCATGATCAAAAGACCACGGTATGTATTTCCCTAAGAAGGTTGCAGCTACAAATTTTGCTGATGATGAGAAATTTCAGTTCTAGGGAACATGTCAAACATTCACACTCATTAATGAACCTACGACACAAAACATGTTTCATTTATGGTGAGTTCAGCACAAGACTCAATTGTTACAGCACATATAGCTGCAAAAGAAGTCAAAAATCCTTAATGTGATTAGGTTAGAGTATACTAAAGCAACATGTGAAGAGGATCTGATGTATGAAAATGCATAGTTTAAAAAATTGCCAGACTCGCCACAGACTCACGAATCCAATAGTGAGCCGAGTCGACTCGCCACAGACTCACAAGTCCAATGGCGAGCCGAGTCGACTCACCATGGACTCGTGACTCGAGTCCAAGCGAGTCACTCCCTCTGGACTTGCGAGTCTAAAGCATGGACTCACACGAGTCCAACATCGGGACTCTGTGATTCCTTGTGATGGACTCTTGCTGCTGCTTGGACACGCCCAGCAACTTATAATTTGATTTTTTTTTCACTTTTTGAGTCATTTCTTCTTTGTGCTTTGCTCAAAACAAGGTTTTAGGGTGACTCCGATGAAATGAAGGACGACGAAGACAAGGACTTTGATGATGAAGAAAAAAGAATTAACTCCTCACTTAAATACCTCAACACCTACTAGTTCAAGGCCTGAAAAAAAGAGTTATTTTAGGAGAGGGAAAAGGAAGATGTAGTCTTTAGTTTGCTGTTTTTCACAGTTGAACATATCATTATATGTCATTTTATTAACATTTTTAAACTTATGCTGTTGATATACATTTTAAAGTTTGAAACTATGATGAAATTTCAAATATGAGTGTTTGGGATTCATATGACATGTGTAATGTTTCAATTATGGCTCTTATGTTCTCTAAATGCATTAATTTCTTCTTTTTTTTTTGGTAAAAGAATGGTTTTTTTCTTTTGCGGAGTCCTTTCCCGAGTCTTTTTCAAGTCTGAGTCCAAGTCCATTTTTTGGTTTATCGAGTCTGAGGCGAGTCCGAGTTTTTCAACTATGTGAAAATGAAACAAAGCCTAAAGTTGTTATCATTCCTGAAAATATATCATAGCGGCAAGATTTTGCAAGATATGTTCAAAAAGAAAAAGAGTATCTCCAACAAATGTGATTTAATTGCAATGAGATGGAATGCTTTTTGCCGGCATTGGCATGTTGTGATAGTTAAGTTGTGGTGTTATTGTTCAAACCTTGTTGGGGTGCTATTGTTGAATGTTTAAATTGTTAGTGTTGTGTAGTTGTGTGAGAGATCATTCTCACCAGTGTGATTACTGTTATGTGTTATCGACAGTCTTTCATATTTGGTTATCAGTGTTAATATGTATTCCTTATTCATATCGAGAGTTGGAGGTTATTGCAATGTGCTTCTTTCTTACATAGGGTGACTCATGTTCATGGTCCGCATGGCTTTTGTGTCTGTTGTGGACTGGAAAAGTCATCGGTCCCGCTTCCTTCAGAAGTTACGGATGTCACTTTGTCTTCATTTGGCCATACAGATTAGTGATGTCATGGTGTCGTACTTGGAATGACTTGGCATTATGGATTCGCCATGTATGGTATGACAACGGTTGATGATTATTGTTTACCGTAAATACAATGAAGTGTGTCCGTGGTGTCAGAAACGGATGTCTTCTTGCATTCCACCGTGAAGACAATTCATTTTGAGAGGAATCTCTTTGGTATGAGCGGACAATGAGTAAATAGGGAGGCATGGCATTTTGATGTGTGGCTACAAATTTAGTAAAGCGGCTTATGTGTTTCTCGGCCCTGCTGATTTTGTTTATGTCTGAGATTCATATTTCTTTTCTATGCTTTATCAGGAGATAGAGTTGTGATTTTATTGTGCATTCGATCAATATTTATGATCGATATATATATTTTGTAAGAATTTCATGTTGCACTCGCATCTGTGAGATACGTATGGTTCTTTTATGATAAATCTATGTACAAGGAATTAAAAGCTTATTGATTGACTGATCAAAGTATTCAATCATAAGCAAGAAGATTATTGTAGTTGTTTGAGAACTCAATAAAGGATCTATTTCTCGGGTATGGCTGGGTTTTTCCCTCGAGTAGGAGGGTTTTCCCAGGGTATCTCTGGTGTCCTTGTGCTCTATTTTATCTGTTATTTATTTCTCTGTTATTCTGGTTCAAAACTTAAAATAAGGATGAGGTCCCCCATTTGTGAGCTCACCAGTTCATAGCTCCAGGTCAAAAGCGTTTAATCGTCTTTGAGGAAAAAAAAATCAATGAGATGAAAGACTATCCTGAAACACTAGGGCCCCGTTTGTTTCGCGGAAGTGGAATTGACTTAAAACCTTATTATCACAAAATCAGGTTTTGAAATCCCGGTTTTGCATCTTGGGGAATTGGAATTTGACTCAAAACCTTATTATCGCAAAACCA
>MU224511.1:1484671-1495160 GCA_018584345.1 Thuja plicata
ATATTTAATGTTTACCTATAATTAATGATTATATTTACTATTTAATATTTAATGTTCATCAAGCCAAATCTCGTAAGGCTTAATCTTTAGGACTTAGGCAGGAACTAGACGCTATGCGTCCTTGTTATTTACACATTTCGTTTAGTTTATCATAATATTTGTATACATTTCATATTCATTATACTTTTGACAATCAAATATTATATTTCTAAATAGATCATATTTATTGTACTTTTGATGATGAAACACTTATTCCTTGCATAGACTTTACTAGTGTATTATCTTATGTCATTTTAATAAGTATAAAATTGATTTAATACATAAACTTAATTGTCAAATTTATAAAATTCAAATTTAAATCTGGTTAATTGCACAAATTGCATTGAGCTAATTAAATATATATTTTAAGGCATTTAATTGTATGTATGTCATGCCCTCATAGATGAATATATTCTCATCTTATAGCATTCAAGGAATGCCAAATATAAGAATCTTTCATATTGATGCACCAAAATGAATTAGAACTTACACAATCATTCTAGGAGCATTTGTATGAACAAAGCTTGTTGTTTTTTATCATTGACATTATTATAAAGTCGATACTTTTTTTAGGATTAACCTAAGAGAACATGTTTCCTAACTTGGAAAGTTTCTAAAGGTATTTTAATATCATCAATTCTTAGAGAAAAACAAGCATTATGGGATTTAATGAACCAAAGAGCAAAGGTGTGAACATTACAAGATCATATGCATGTGACAAAGGATAGACATACATATGCAAAAAAATGATCCATGGGCATGGCCTTAACCCACAGTAGGGTTGTAATGTCCCTAGTATTTTGGGTTCATTTATTTAAAGGTAAACCTACAAAAGAGATATTAGCAAGAATAATTTGAAGATAAATATATACAAAGAAAACTAATTAACTAGTTATCTACCCCATTACTAACCCTTCCAAAAGAAAGTCTACCAGGTCGGGCTCATAACCTTAATGAGGACCCTTTTGTTCCTCTGATTAAATATTGTCGTCGTCCTCTGGAGCGCATCCTTAGAGACTTCCTGAGCGAAGTCTGCCAGGTCGGGCTCATGACCTTAATAAGGATCTTCTATAATCCTTTGGTCTGATCTTGTCGTCGTCCACTGGAGCGCATCACTCGGGGCTTATAGGCTGACCATTATCGGGTTCATTCCTCTTCTTGGAAGAACGTCCTTTATCCAAGGTTTAATTACGTATGCATATGTGGGTCATCGGTATATACTGGCTTAATGAGGACTTTTATCCTCCTTTAATTCTCAATGTGACAATGGAATTTTTATTTCTTCAATTGTCTTTGAATCTTCCCCTATATAACCTGAATTTCATATTGAATCTAAGGTTCATAATTCAAGTTTATAGATAGCTAAGTTCATTAACATCATATTGTATTTCAAACTCTAATGACAAAGAATAATTTCTTCAAATATAGTTCATACTTGTAAATCTGATATATATATATATATATATATATATATATATATAAAGGTATAGAGATGGAATATACATCTATAAATTACCTATTTAATTTATTTCATATTCATTAGAGTTAATTATCTATTAACATTAAAAATCTTTCATAAATTATTTTTCTCTATCTTATAGAAGGGAAATTAACTTCTTGCTTTCCACGTGAAATGTAATAAATCCTTCCTCCTTTAAAAAATGGAAAAGAAAGCTACGGTGTCATTCTTTGATATTGATTTATTAATATTATTGATATTGATTTATTATTACTAATATTAATAACTACATCAATATTATTACATTGATTAATAATATTTATTATTTCTATATTGATTAATTATTAGTATTATATTGATTAATAATATAATTAGTATTGATTAGAATATTGAATATTGATTTGATTAATATTATTAAGTATGAATTGATAAATAATATTATTAATGTTGATTATTTAAGTAAAGACTTAACAATATTCAATCCAATTTACATACACACACATCAATTATGGCGTGTGATGACTTGTGATGGTTTCTTATTTCTTTTAATAATAGGTTTAAATCTTTAATTAAACCTTATTCAATCATATATTGACTTTATTTGTATTATTATAATATTATAATTTATTAAATTCATATTTGAAAAGTGGACATTACAAGGGCACAGTTCTTATATAAAGTCTAAGGTGAGACACAAATAAAGATGGTATGTTTTCAATTCTAACAACTCTGAATTTCAAAATCTTTGTCCAAACTCAACATTATCAAACCTAGAGCAAAGTGTCATTAACCTTCTTTATGCTTACTTTCCTAATTTACCACTTAATTATTATATTGTCTATTTCATAGCTTCTCATTTATTAATCTAGATTAATTCATGCTTCTATGTTAGCATCTTATTTTGATTGCCCTAAATTAAGCTTAGGGAAACCCTTTTTTCCTTTAACTATTTGGTGAACCCCTCTAATCATATACCACCCTAGAGTTTTGTTCAAGGGTTTTACATTCATTATTTTAAGTTTTTCACATTTTTTATTTTTTATTGCATCATCTTAATTGAGACACTAGTAATGTTATGTGTGACTTTCATAACTACTTGTTTTTTCTAAGGTTCTAAGGTTTATCATTTATTACTTTTTTTCTCCACTTGAACAAGGCTAAACTCTTAGTGTTTTAATTTTTAGCTCTAATATATATCATCAATATTTCTCATGTGATGAATTTGAAAGTATATTTTTTAGATTTAACTTCTTATATTTTGCTTATACCACAAGCTACTTGTGATCCTAATCTTATATTGAGGATTGCTCTTCGAACCCTAACATGGTCATTGAATCCAATGAGATACACATTTTTTACACTTGTGTCAAGGATATCAATATTATGATCATGATGTTTATGTAGCCAAATAATATTTTACAAATGAGCTTGCTAGTTTCGCTGAGCATAAAAATCCAAATATAATTCACATGTGTTCATCAATAAGCCATTTAGATTAAAGATCTTGCAAGTTTTTGTACTAAAATTGCTTCATCTATTCAGGTTATTTATGTACTCTCTTCCCTTTATCTATCACTAAAACATCCTCTACCTTCACTCCTTCCACCACTACTACTCATCCCTCGTAGTGGCTTTCCTACTTATACTAGTGTACCCCACTTAGTTTATCCTTTATCCACCTTCCCTCCTCCTTGTAGCCTTACCCCCAACTATACACCTTGTGAAATGCCTATATCACATATGATTTATTACCAAACCAATCATCACCACTCTTAGTTTAGCCACTCCTACATGTAATACTTTATCTCATGTTATGTTTATGCCTCGTTATATCTTCACATCCATACTTGTGCATGCCTTATATATTATCGTTCTTCATACATGCCTCTTTCCCAACCAATTAGCACTCTCATCCCTGTTACCTTTCGTACTCATTCATATACATGTCATAGTGACCACAACCTTCACAAGTTGTCTTCTCGTTTCCCCTCAGATTTATAAAAATTAAAAGAGAGTGAATGCTAAACTAAATGGACAAGATAGTAAGGAATTTATAAATGACAAATATACATCACTATCATACAAAGTTATTATGCACCCTATTTGTATTTTTTTTGTTACATCCTAGTAAAACCAACTTCTAAGACACATGCAGTCCTATTAATTTGGACTAGGGTGTAGACTTGTCAATATTATGTTTCATTTTTATTGTGTGTGTACATAAACAATTAAGATGTTAATTACTGATGAATTTGATTTTATTTCCGTTTGTTAAATTATACATGTGTGAATGTGTTTATGACTAACCTAAAGTAATCTCTGTTTCATGAATTGTGTAAGGAACAATTGTTCATTCTGAAAGTGCTAAGGTACAAGGTGATGCAAATTTTGCGCCTCTATTGAGGAGGAAGGATATTAATGTCAAATTTGTATCAAAAGTGTAAGAGACTTGATTAGTATCTAACAAACATGTACTAGTGGATTTAACAATAGTTAGAGTCTATATCTCTTATTGGTATGTATGTTTAGTACCCAATGTCCACTTGAATATATTTGCTTCATTTCACATTTATTAGTGGTTATATATGATTTATATAAATATAAGACTTCTTAGCAAATATGTGATGTTTAGTTCTATGAGTATGTATGTATATTAGAATCATTAATTAATTAATTGCATACATATGTATGTGTTTTAATTACTATTATTAACTAATTGATAATTTTAACACATATAATGCGCATACTTGACTCAACTTTCCTCTCAAATATGTAGTACACAGTGTATAATGCACTCCAAATCCTTTACAATGAATCTACAACCTACACATTTGGAAATCCAAGTACTTTATGGAACACTACATAATATTTCAATCCAAAACACAAAGTGGAATAAAAACTAATAATATGTCCAAATAAAAATTTTGTGGCTACAAATAAAGAGGGCATTAGGTTGAAAGCTATCTAAGATCATGAATAAAAATAGATGACACAAATGAAAAGGGTTATTTTTTTTATTTTTTATTTAATAAAGGATATCTCACTGTTGTATATTGTTGTGTTGGCTAGGTTATGAGGATTTTGAAGAAGCGATTCTAGGTATTAAACCAATCTTTAATGATTTTGTTTTTTTTCTTAATTTGTAAATCTTTGTCATCAATTGAGGTTTGTTATTTGGAATGATAATTGCTTATTAAATCAAATCTCTTTCATTGATTTGTATATTAGGACATCAAATATTATTTTATATAGAATCATTTTCTTGTCATGGATCTTGTGGTATGCCATTTAATGTCGTATGCATATGGTTAGGATTTCAATTGTTAATGTTTCAATAGGACAAGCTATGAGAGAATGATGTTAAGTTAACCTAGCATTTGCTTAGGTAATGATTATAATACAAGATTGTTCAAGGTCATCACATTGTACAAGGGGTTTTCATTTTTTATGAGCAATAATGCTTTTTAATGGGTTCTATTTTTTGGAAAGCTACATTGCAATAACTTTAGATCTTAACTATAAATTATTTAACTTTGGCCCTACATGTTTGAGTTTTTCAATGGTGTATTCAAGAATACCATAGGATTTATTATGGTAGTTATCTAGTTTATCTCATTTCAAAGCTTAATGGAACACAACATTTGGGATATTCATTGTGGGTGGGTCAATGTCTTAGCTCATTCACTACTAATAGTTTTTTTTAGTGGATCTCTCAAATGGTTTTAAATTACAAGTTTTGGACTTATAAATGATACAATTCCACTTCATACGTCTATTGCGATTTTGTGTTGATGATATTATATGGCATAATCTTGAGTTCAGACTTTATTTATTTGAGCTAATGCAAGCCATATATGGTCTTGCTTTGTCAAATGTATACTCTTTGAAATCTTGTTTGTCATCTTTTGCATGGGTCATAATAGTATTAAAACCATTTTATTAAAAGGAAGTGCGAGTCTTAAAAAGGGTAATCGCTTGTGTCCATGTTGATTCAAAGTTAATTATGACCCTTATTCAAGTCCTAAGTTTTTTTTGGTTCAAATGATTTTAATTCACAATTAAAGGTAAGTTTGAAATTTTCGATTACATGAATGAAGTTTGAAAATAGTCATAAGTATTTGCATTTTCAATTTTTTAAAATATTATTATCTTTGTATAGTTGTGGTTGACTTTTTGAGGTTTATTATTTTATACTTATGAATGAATAGACTCAAGAATAGGCAAATGTAGAAGATAATATATACTCTTACCTTGAATTCTTACATTAAAACATCATTAGAAATAAGGTGGTGTAGAGCTTCAGGGCAATTCTATAGCCTTGACTATCTCCTTATAATATTAATTAGAAATACTATTAGAGAGTTTTCTAAAGCAAAATATTTCCCTAGCTAGTAAGTTCCAATTTTGCTCCAAAATTCTAGCTACCACATATGTTTACTATTCCTCTTGTTGGGTGCTAACGTGTAACAAGGAAATAATAAGGTTTTGGTTCAATCCTTAGAGATCCTTAACTCCCCCTTAATAAGTGGAAAGTGGGTGATCTCTATTATTAAATTATGTAAAAGCTTCCTTGGAAATACAATTGTTCATTAAATGGTAATGGTAAATGGCCTTCGATCTTGGAAAGCTACAATGAAGGCTTAACCCTCTCATTTCAATTCCCTTTCCCCACACTATAAATAGAAATAGAAATGTTTTAGTATATTTATGAACCTCTTTTTGATGTTCCTTAATTGCTTCAAAATCTCTCATCTTTTGGAAAATTATCAAGGACAAGGGGTTGGATCAATTCTTTGAAAGGTTGAATGTATATAATACCTCACAAAAAGGTTAGTCTTCATGTCATGGCATTTAAGGTGATAAAGAATTAATTATAGGGCTAAAAATTTATCTACTAACAGTACTTTTAAGAGTCACAAAGTTGGAGATGATGTTATCTCCTCATTCTTGAAGCAAGGCGAGGAGTTGACGTAACTCTATTCTAGTCATGCATAGAGTTCATTGAAGCACCCTTGGGAGGAAATTGCTTAATGCTCGATAAAGTGCACTACCATAGAGGATAGATTCAAGTCCTTGTATTCCTGGCAATTTGTTCTATTAAATCACTTTAGACATAGAAAATTGGTGTCTTTTTTTTCTTTTTATCTTCTATCATGGTTGGAAACGAGTAAAGAATGCTCCAAAAATAATTTTAGGCCCTTGGAGTCAACACACCACAAAGAGTCCTACATATTCCCCCACCAAATGACTAACATATAGATGGACCATAAGTATGATTTTGATCTAGGGAGTGACTCTCCTACCTTTAAGGACATGTGTGCAATGACTCAAGGCATCTGAAGAGAAGGATAGCTAGTGACTCACTTGCCTGTAAGGACACGTGTGCAATAACTCTTCTGCCTTTAAAGACATGTGCACAATGACTCAAGGTATGTCAAGAGAAGTGTTGCCATAGTATGAGCTTGAAAGGCATCAAAAGGAAAAGAGGTGAGGGCAACTGAGAGACATTGGTGAGGGCTTTACTAATACTTCAAATAAGAGTAGAAACAAGAAGTGACAAGTGTGCTTGATGGCATCGTTTCACCATTGAATTCAGCTGTTTGATAAAAGGGGGTTGATAAAAAAAAACACCTTGCTTGATCTGGCTTCGAAGTATACAACTTCTCTATAAACTACAACATAAAATTTGCTTAGATAAAAAAATCAAGTACAAGACCACTAAAAAGATATGGATCCTAGAGGAGGGTCGAAGTGTGTTAAATGAAGTAGGATAACATTCTAGAAATGTGCATATCTTGCGATAAACATGGGAATAGATGGGAAACAAGTCTAATAGAGAATACTAAGGGTTCAAAATATTAAAAAATAAAATAAAAACCTAACATTGATAGAACTAATAAATTGAACAAAAATGATAAAATGACAAAATGTCATTTTAAAGAATTATTTGAGCTCTTGCTTGCCTATGCTTGTTAACATGTCTCTCCCTCTCTGAACGATTGATGAAGGATATCCTGGTCCAAGCTTAGAACCACACATATGATAAGTTGGTGAAGCGCAAGTGTTGTATAAACTTTTTGACATTTTGAAACTTCAGTGTTCACAAATTATAGAGAAATTATCCATGCTAAGCAATAATGAGATTAAGAGAGGATGCTATTTTTAAGCCTTAATTCCAAAACATCTACATCTATACATTGGTAAACATCATCCAATTTGTCATCGGATACCTGTTTGATAAGAAAATCAATACGAGCTTTTTCTAAGAATGCGTGTTCTGCCTGTCTGTTACGCCCATAAGCTAAAAGTATAACTGTATCTGGACCTGAGAGCATCTTAAATGCAGTCAGAAGTGAATCTACCACTTCAACACAATACATTACATCAGTTGCTATAACCAGGTCAAAGGGACCTGCCAGCAGTTCAGATCTGTTTCCCCAAACCAATGGAATTACGGACACAGTCTTCTGCATTTTATTAGCTAAAACATTTCTTTGCAGAAGATCAAGATTCTCTGGAAAATCAGTAAGCCGGACCGACGAAGCTCCAAGGTAGGCTGCAACAATGCCTGCAAAATATTGTGCCTAAGTGGTCGAATTCAACTTGAAAATTGATAAACATATGGAGGTATTATCATTTAAGATTGGATGAGGACTTTAACCTCACAACCATACATCAAAATTCAAATAAACTAAAATTGTCAATTACGTGAAACTTCACTGCAAGTATTGCCTCAAAATATAAACATCAAAAAATGGACCCCTGAATACAGGATACGATACAATAAACATGGAATGTGACTTACATGGAATTCTTCTGGATGATTAATTCTGCTAGAATAACCGTCTGACATAAACAATGTGATAATCATAACATCGAAGAAACAATTTATTGTTGATTTCTTCTATCCCCCCTTAGTACACAACAAACCAAGAATTTTATAATAGATTAGAATGTCTTCTAAGGGAGTCAGCTTCTGCATATGAATTGCATTAGTCTAGAGGACTAATTCTGATAGAATTATTTACCATGGAAAGTTGAAACAACATGACAATCTTGGGAGCAAATAGTTGGAAGTTTATATTTCCTATGGTTCATTATTTTGACATTTGACAAAGTGACAGCTCTTTAACTATCTAAATCCAATCTTGACAACTCCCTGATCAACTTGTTTACATTGGACAACTGCAGTTTGTGGCTCTTCATTTACAAAATGAAAAAAAAAAGAAAGGAAAGGTCCTTTTATAGTCCATGATACCAGCCATGTGTTTTGGGGTCTACATATGGTGACAGCAATATGGAACTACCATTTACTCCTTGGGTGAGGCACCTAACTGTGCTACAAAGGAGGCGTACCCAAAGTAGATCTCAAGTTGCTGAACCAGATCAATTTTGTGTCTACCTACTTGGCCCTAAAACTGAATGTCAACGTTGACTTCCATCTTAGAAAGTGGTTGTGAGTTTATTCCTTTAAGAAGTGTTCTACATCGTGTTTGTGCTCTTCCTTATCCTTGTTGAGTTGGATTATTCTTCCATCTTGGAAAGTGGTTGTGAGTTTATTCCTTCAAGTAGTGTTCTACATCGTGTTTGTGCTCTTCCTTATCCTTGTTGAGTTGGATGATTCAAAAAAGCTCCAAATGTTTGGTTGGAAATCAACATAAACTTGACTGTTTCAAGAGACATGTCTACAAAATTGGATTCCAATTGTAGAAACCTGAAACCTTGCTTCACACTCTTCTTTATCTCACTCTTCTTTATCTTGCTACTGATTGAAAATATGATTTGTGTGTTCCACTTGTACCAATATTATGATTCAAAGGCAACAATTCTCCTAGGCCCCCTACTTTCCATTTTGCCACACTTTCCATTTTGCCACACAAGGAGGAAAGAAACATAATGGATATGATACCAATTCACAATAGTTAATCCAACTATAAAGAATAAATAAAAACTTGCCCACAAGGGCTCTCTAGGACTCTATCTCTACTCACTTCCTGATACCAAGGATCTCCAGCGAGTGCCATCAAAATATGACCACACAGATCTGTGCCCAGGGTCAAAATGAGATCTCATGTTGCCTCCTACTCAAGTCATCTGTGGTATAAGTCTTCCCTTTTAGGTAGAAATATCAGAGAGCCACAAGTTGGCATTTTCATTGAAGTTACGTTGATTTGATCCGATCCTGCATACCATTAAAATGGAAGAACGAAGGAACCCCAATGCTGCCAGCGGTAAATGCCAATATTGGCAGGTGTGATGGTTAAGAGATGGTGGTGTTGTTCTTGCCATCAAGGTTCAAACTCCGCTGGGGTGCTATTGTTGAAGATGGGGTCCCTCGTTTGTGGTGTTATTGTTGAATGTTAAATTTGGGGATGAGGTCCCTCATTTGTGGTGATATTGTTGAATGTTTAAATGGGGATGAGATCTCTTGTTTGTAACCTCGCCAATTCATATCTCTAGGTCAAAAGTGTTTACCTGTTTATGAAAAAAAAAAAAAAGACTGCCACTGATAAAATCATAAATGATGCAGGAGCATCCTGGGTGTAAGGGCAATCTTGCATAACCCAAAAATATTTCTATTTGCTTTTCAATAAGGGCTATTTTGTACAAGCTGCTATTTTTGGAAACTTACTATTTTTAGTAAGTTGGTCGTTTGAACTCAGAATGTTCTAATTTTCCAGGTGAAGGTTCATCTTAGTCATATAAGAATGCCAGTTGAATTTCATTGCCAGATCATCTATATTGGTGAAGTTACTAAGGATTTACTATTGAGATTTTAGGGTGCAAAACCTTTGAGCTAAATTTTCAAGACCTTAGAGGCTCCGGATCGAGGTCAAACCCTTGGTTGACTGGCGCTTTGCAAATCAGGCACTGTAGATCGCGATCTCCCCTTTCCGAAAAGTGGTTATAATAGCCAATCAGAGCTACGGTTCAAAAGTTATGGCTTCCGGAAGTTGGGCTACCTAATCTCATGTTTTGTAAATATTTAAA
>MU224511.1:1500689-1532798 GCA_018584345.1 Thuja plicata
AAGTTGGGCTACCTAATCTCATGTTTTGTAAATATTTAAAGCCGACCCTTTTGTAATAAAAGTGAAAAAATAATCAAATGCTAAGGGTAGTCGGCCTTAATGGCTAGATTTCTGGAACCTTCTCGGGCGGTGGAAATTGCCTATATAAAGAAGGCCCGTAGTATTGTCTAGGGCAGTTCTGGGTGGTTATTTGAGGCTTTGTCCTACAGATTATTGTAAGGGATGCCCATGTGGTTTTTGATATTGTAATTCTCAAGTTTGTAATTCCACATTTGTGGAGCCAATAAGAAGCCAATTTTCTGTTTTTGCAAATTTTTGTTGTTTCTCTTGTTTCTGTCGTGTACTTGTGGTATTAAGGGGAGTCCCCTTCATCAATAAACCTTTGTTAAGCTATTAATAAAATACTAGTGTAAATATTTTTAAATTTCTGTGTCTATTGAAAATGGAAGAATTGGAAGCCTTCCATGTTAGAAATGGAATAAGATGAAAGCATATCCGAGTGGTATGTTGGTACAAGTGTTAAAATCCTTGCATTTCAGTTCATGATATTATATTATGTCCACCTATGGCCAGAAAACAGGTCAGCAAGACTGACAAGTAAAGCCAAGAAAGATGAAGAAGTGGGAGGTACTCAGACATCTACTTAAAAATGGCCCACACCCACTACAGAGATTAATCTACTTACAGTCTTACAAAAGGTTTAAAATTTGACAAAACATCTACTTGGCACTAACCATTCTGAATGCTGAACTGTGACTAGCATGTAAATTCAGCCTCTAAAAGTAAGATTGAACCGATGATCTCTGCAAGCTAAGAGTGAATCCACGATGATCAGATTGCATTGCCACAAAAGAGAATATGCAAGAAATCAAGTAATGTCATAAACATTCTCTGTTATTTGTCCAAACATAAGTTTAAAAAATTGGCAAAATCTCTTTAGGAAACTAGCTAGCTTTATGCATCAAATTCTCTTAAATTTGGATGGATGAATACTAAATAGTAAACTACATACATCTCAGTAGGCCATTTCCTATAGCTTGCACATTTTCCCTGATATTTTCTTATTTGTTCACACAAATGATGCAGGGGCATCCACGTGGAGGCATCAAGTTGGAAATTTTTTAAATTTCAAAGTTTCCTCCTTTGTACGTTAGAAACTGATTGCTATGTTAGGGAGTGAATTGCATTAATATATGGATGCTTATATTTGAGAGTGGACTCCCATGAGACTCCAAATTTAGAAAATTCTCATGGGGGAGTGAGCTGCAATTTTCTTTTCCAGGCTTTGCTTTATAGGAGTGGTGGTAACCATTTTGGGAGTGGCTGCAATTTTCTTTTTTTGGCTGGTTTCCAAAAGAGTGTGGGTGATATAAGTTTAGGGAGAGTTTTTGGCTTTGTAGGGGGGAAGAGAAGTAGCTGCCCAGGGAGAATGGCATGAGGCTGCTTGAGTAAAGACAGAGAAAAGAGGATTCGGTGCCTGCGTAGGAGTTAGAAAGGTAGATTTGTGGGGATTGTGTGCAAGTATAACAGCAGGTTTGTAGAGGTATCTAAGGAACTTGGCATGGTTCAAGTTTGAACAGATATCATGGTAGCTTATAAAAGGGAAAAGGTGCAGAATTTAGAGAGTTTCTTGAGAGTTTGGAAGGCCATGAATGGTTAATGTCTTGTAATCTTTGTAGTAGAGTAGTTAATATTTTGTAATCTCTATAGCAGATTGATGTATTTGTTTATGGAAGTTGAAATTCAATAAAATGCAATGAGTTTTATTAGTATTTATTTTGTGAGTTGTGAGTTTTGTGAGCAAGGTATAAGTTGATGTGTTTGGAGCAGCTTTTCCCTTTGCATCAGTAGTATCATAGCGGGTTGATTCTAAGTGTGCAAGCAGATTCATCAGAGGGAGGCAGTTTGCACCAGGACCTGAGGGTGGAGTTGTGAGGAGAAATCCCTAAACGTATAAACAGATCGCTGAACGTGAGGCAATTTGCACTAGATTTCTTGAAGTGGGTTGAAGGAAGTGTATCTTCTATATACAAGCAGATTGCCAAGCAAGAAGCAGTTTGTAACTAGGATAATGAGTTTGGAAATGGAAGTAGAATTACCGATTTGAGGCAACTTCGCACTGAGAAACTTACACATTAGGTGTATGAAAAAAGAAGAGAAAGAGAAGATCAAGGTAAAGTAAGTATTTCCTACTACACAATGAAGGGAATAGATATGAGACCAAGAGTCCGAATTTTGGACTTAGAAGAAAGAATCCATTTCTATAGACTTCAAAAACAGAGTATAGAGATAAGAAAAATAGCATGTATGATTGATGAGATAGAAGAAACGATGGAAGGGACTTTTGGAAGTTTGATTAAAAGACATAGTGATGTTGGAAAAAAAGAAGATGATCAAGAAAAAGATTAACATTTCAGATATGAAAGAGATGGTGCAGAATGGGATGAAGGATCTCATGAATAGAGTGGCCATATCGACCAAGCTAATCAGAAATAAGACTCGAATTTCAGAGTTTGGTTTAGAAGAACCTAAAAAGGAAAGTGAGAGTTATCTTGAGGAGGTAACAACACTGAGTGTTGCTGATTTGAGCAGTGCAGCAAAGAGTGATAATGTCACTACATTTGGTCATAAGTTTGAAGATGAAGATGTGATTGAAGAAATTCCTGAAGAAGGTAAATCCATAGAAGACATGGGAGTTTTGTGACGAACCAAGAAGATATTCAAAATGTGGAAGCTGAGACGACTGACTTTATGGGTCCTAAATTTGATGATGAACTTAGTGAAGGTGAAGAAGATGTGGCAACAGACAATGGTGATGAAAAGATTGAAGTAGATAATATTAAGACAGATGTTGCCGCACTAGCAGAAGAACACATGAAAGAGGTAAAGCTATAGAACACATGAAAGAGGTAAAGCTATACTTTCTTGAATATGTGAAAGATGACTTGCATGTTGAGATGAATGAGGTAGTGAATACAAAAGAGATGGTACATATGGATGTTGTTGGTGCTGATTTACAAGCAGGAAAAGATTTGTGTAATGAAGTAGAGGATGTGAGAAGTGAGGATATAATGGTAGAAGGTGAAAGAGAAGTTGTAGCAGCGGTAGAGGAGATAATGCCTTACTTTCTTGAATTTGATAAGAATAAAATTGATGTGTGTGAAGAAGTGAAAAATGAAGTCTTTTGTTTCCATGAGTTTGCTAGTATAGATTTGTATGCAAGTGTTTTGAAGGGTAGTGCAAAAGCATGTTATATGAGGATGGTTGAAAGTGGATTAAATTCAATGGTGGTAAAGAAGAGTGAAGTCCAAATTTCGAGGAGAAAGATGGAGAATGCCCAAGTAGATGTGGGAACAAGAGAAAAAAAAATTATGAGAAATTGCCACAACAATGGAGTTCAATGCAGATTGTTCACAATCTTAAAGGGTGATTCTATCACTCAACTCCACTTTTGTGAGCCTATGCTCACAAACATTCTACTGGGTGTGCACCCACGTGCAGGGCTCAAGTTGGAAAATTTAAAAAAATCCAAAGTTTGCTCCCTTGTGCATTAGAAACCGATTGCTATGTTTGGGAGTGGAGTGCATTAATATATGGATGCTTATATTTGAGAGTGGGCTCCCGTAAGACTCCAAGTTTAGAAAATTCGCATGGGAGAGTGGGCTGCAATTTTCTTTTTCACGCTTTGTTTTCATAGGAATGGTGGTAACCATTTTGGGAGTGGCTGCAATTTTCTTTATTTGGCTTGTTTCCAGAAGAGTGTGTGGGTGATATATGTTTAGGGAGAGCTTTTGGTTTTGAAGGGGAGAAGAGAAGAAGCTGTGTAGGGAGAATGGCATGAGGCTGCTTGAGTAAAGACACAGAAAAGAGGATTCGGTGCCTGCATAGGAGTTAGAAAGGCAGATTTGTGGGGATTGTGTGCAAGTATGACAACAGGTTTGCAAAGGTATCTAAGGAACGTGGTATGTTCAAGTTTGAACAGATGTCACGGGAGATTAGAAGAGAGAAAAGGTGCAGATTGTAGAGAGTTTCAAACGCCATGAATAGTTAATGTCTTATAATCTTTGTAGCAAAGTAGTTAGTGTTTTGTAATCTCTATAGCAAATTGATGTATTTATTTATGGAAGTAGAAATTCAATAAATTGTAATGAGTTTTATTAGTTGAAGATGAGGGAAATGAGGATCAATCTTTTAGATCATTCTAACATCCAACAATGGAGTACCTGCCAAACACACATGCAAACAAAATAACTAATCTAAATCACCCATGCATGCCAATGGATTTCTGACTCCATTGCCCTCCTATCTATTAAGGTCTTGTGCTCAATAATGGATGCTCTTAGAAGCACAGGCACAAAAAGCTATGAAGAGCAGAGATTGAGAGATAAATGCAAAGATGAATATGTAGAGATCAAAATAAGCTAAAATGCAAGAAAGACTAGAATGCAAATGATTGATGTAAACAAGAACGGAGGAATTGAAATGAGAAGGGGTATTGCTTAAAAAGATGTCCTCGGAGGGAATCCCATATCAAGATGGATGTGGGATAAAAGATTGGATAATGGAATTGTAAATAGGCTTGTCCCACATGCATTAAGTGGGGATGTAATTGCTAGAGGTGTGATATGATAAATAAAGGATGAAGTGGATTTGAGAGGGAATTAGAGATTTAATAGAATAATAATAGAATATGTTTATTTATTTAATGGATTTAATGGAGAAATATGATGAATGGATTATTATTTAATGTATAATAGGAATATCTATAATATGATGGCAAATATGCATAATATAATATAATGAGTAATTTGAGAATATTATAATGGAATAATGAATCCACCTGATTAATGTAAAATTGAGATTAATAAGAGGCCAATTTTATGTGTATACATTAGTATTTATTTTGTGAGTTGTGAGTTTTGTGAGCAAGGTATGAGTTGATGTGTTTGGAGCAGCTTTTCCCTTTGCATCAACAAATCTCTCTAGACAATGGCTTGGCTAAAACGAGAATGGATGATTGCCGAACAGTAGGCTACATACATTTCAGTGGACCATTTTCTGTAGTGCATACATTTTCCATTTTATAAGCATAAAATGTTCACCAACTAATGTACAAATTTCAAGGAATATTTATACCGTCAAATTCACCAAGCCTTGTTTGTTGGGGTAAGCCACACCAATATTTGTGCGTTGTAGGAATTTTAGACAAGTCTTCATTATGAAAGCCAATCTTGTTTATGCTTGAGCGCATCCCAATGGACAAGATGTTCACTAACTATATTCTATTTAATCAAACAGTCCATTATTTTTCCTCTCAAACAAAGGTAACAATTTGAGATTAGAAACATCACCTGGGAGTCCACAACCTGCTCCAAGTTCTATGTAATCCTTCTCCCTTACTATATCGGGCCACCTCTCAAGATACTTGGACAAGACTATAGCACTATCCCATACTGCAGAAAAACAAACATAAAACCTTCATTTTTCTGCATATTTTAATTGAGCTTATTGGATTATAAAAATTTGCAGAAATATGCCAATGGGAAGGGACTGTTAAAAATATCCAACCAAACCAGCAAAGGAAAATAATAAAAAATAATAAAAATTCTATGAAAAACTAAGTTGGGTAAAAAGCCTTAAAAAGTATGAGGGTATGAAACTGGAGAAACCTGTTGAAGCAAATCCAGTAGTCTTGAATGGAGATTGATGAATGACCAACTCATGGAAAACACCTCCAGTTTTGAGTTTGTAACCGTAGGGTCTATGAAAACGGTCCCTATCAGGCCTGCCTCAATATCAACAAAATTTACAAGAACCCAATTTAATAAAGAAAAAATGGTAACCCTTTCATCGTTGTTGTATTGTTATTAGATGAGGAGCATTCTGCGAAAAACTAAAAAAAAATGCTGGGTAGAAATTTGTTTTGAGATTGAATTTGAAGTGATGTTACCTGTGCTCTCTTTTCCAAGCCCAAGCTCTCAAAAAAGGATTTGGGCTGCACACCTGTTTTCCGTTTGTGCTGTTCATTGTATATGTGTATGTTCTCGACTGCATGTATTTAAAGGCAAACGCTGTTTTGCCCTTTGGCATATTATACATAATAACTAGTTTACAATGTTTACTTCATAATGATAGATATTGAAGTAACTAGCAATTTCCTATCTAAAATCTATTTATATTGAATCTAGGAAAATCATAAAACTCAAAGTTAGTTAAGTAGAAAATTATAAAATTGGATTAAAAATGTGAAAGCCACATGAATTATAAATTGATTTTTTTTTTTAATTTATTATTATTAATAAGTAGTAAATGTGATTAAACAATATTACAAGGATAAAATTTAGATAACATACATTTTTCTCTTTCATTTTGAGTTTATTTTGGTTATGTTATATTTTATGCAACAACAAGTGTACAATTGGTATGATTTGTATAGCAAGTTACCACACAACTTGAACCTTACAAATTCTAAACTTTTAAATTCAAATTCAAATATACGCCAACTTCTTTTCCTCAATCTAGTATATGTCTTGACTAATGGTCCACAAATAGGGAAGATATTCCTCATGCTTATTCATCAACAATAGATATAATTAGCATACATGTCTAAAACTTATTATGAATATAAAGAACAATTAAATAAAACATAAAAGGAATAAAACACCACACAAGAAGACTTGTACACCATGAAGAAAATACCTAGGTGAAAAATCTAGTTAAAAGAAAGAAAATGCACTTGTAAGTACTCTATTTGTAAATACAAGAGGTCTAAGTCACTCTAAATAGATTATGTACACTAGTAATCCTAGGTCAAACAATTCCTAAAAGCAATCTCATATGTCTTACCTATCTTTGCTCATGTGATAGTCCCAAAGCTCAAAGATCTTAATAACTCTCAACTACCTTTGATCCTATAATAGTCCCAAAGCTCAAAGAACTTGATAACTCTCAACTAGATGCAAAAACTAATCGAAGGATGATCCATCAACCTGTACAACATGTATTTGTAGAATCACAAGACATAAAAATCCTTTGAAATTCAAAAATATTGAAAGGTGTAAAGAGAATCCAAAAATTAGAATGTCATAGGATACCAAAAATACATATGATAAATTTACCTCTTAACAAAGTAATGATTGAAAAAAAATACCTTGAACAATTCATAAATAACTTGGTGAATTTGGAACTATCTTAGCGAATTCAGAAATACCTTGACAAATTTGAAAATAACATGGTGAAGTCAAGAAAGTTGCTTTTAATAGTCCTTTATCCTCCAAAATTCATAACTTTTCTTTGTAGACTTAACATGATTTGCCATTTTTTTGAAATTACATTTTTTAATGGAAATCTCAATTTGTACAAATATTTAGAATTGAATATCATTAGAGCCTATTTTTTTGGATTTGTAACATAAGTCCTCTTTATGATGGAGTAAAAATTAGATCCTTTACATATCACTTAAAATAAGAAACATTTTACTTGTACCCTTGGCAAGGTATTTAATGACTCAACCTAATGCATGGCCCATATTCATTCATTGTAATAGGACATACATCCTCTTCTAGACCCAATTACTTGGAATTCATATCTTGTAAACAAATCATCCTTGTTTGTGAGTCTAAGATTGTTGATTTGGAGGATTATCTTGAGTACATTCATCTCTTCTTTATTGAGAACCACATAATCACTATTACCTTACCATCATTAGCCTTTGGAGTATGTTCTACATCACTCTTCACAAACTTCTAGACTGACATCATCTCATTTTGACATGTGAACATTTAAACAATTTTAAGAGGTACACATCATTTGGATTTGGATTCCCTATTCGTCTAGCTTATGGGATTGGATTATCTAATCACATATTGATTTGTTTCTTTCTAAGGGAAGACATTGTTTGTAGTTAGTGGATTGTGCTATGTCTTTAGACATTGATCATTAGCACATGAACTACTTCTTTATGAAGCATTTATATCCTTAATTTCTCTATCTTATGAGAATACATTCATTGTGCTTATTTCATAGATCTAGTCCTTAGGGGTTGCATTTGTTGAAATGCTAATAAACCCATAATGGAGTTGTAGACTTCAAAGGATCAACCAAGACAGATATATTCCATAAGAGAGTGTTGTAACATGAGCTTGCATGAATATTGAGAAATGATGTAGTATACAAATGAGGTGTGATGAGATATATTGCAATGTACAAACAATTTGGTTATATAGACAAGTTGTCATGAGCATGACAACTACCCTTGATATAAAACATTGAATGCTCAATGCAAAATAATAACTACATAAAGCAAATATTAAATGACCTAAGTGAATAAAAAGTTAAATAATGATACATGACCCCATTATAATAAAACTTCAAGAATGTCGACTAAGCTATAAGGATAACTTAAATGATCCTAAGTAAACTTAACATGTGAATAGATTCCTGCTATTAAGTGCAATTTAGGGAGTGAAATTATTATGCAAATGAAAATGTAAATTGGGTCAGGCAACAACTAAGTCATGTGTTAGGTAATTATGCACAACTGATCATGCAACTAATAACTCACAAATAGAGAAAAGAAGAAAAACATGTGGGACAAAATTCTGCTCCAAAAAAAAGAGAAAATGCAAATCATGTTCAGGTGATACAAAAATTAATGTATGGAGGTATCAACATCAAAACTCCCCAAGAACTACATCCATAACAAAAATACAATATAATCACCCCTACAATGAAGGGAAACATAGGGACATCATTGCCCCTGCCCCCCACACCCAATTATGAAGTATCATAAAAAAATGTTGAAGAATGTCTGAATCCAAAAGAGAATCCAATGGAAAAAAATAATACATCTCCACTTGAGAAGAAAGATATCCAATGGAATATGTAGGAAAAAAATCATCTCCATGGAGAAGTAAGAAGTAAGAAGTCTCACAAATAAAATATTTGAAGAAAATCAAGTGCCTTAGAAGATATCTCATCAAAATTAGAGAGAACCAATCAAGGAAGAAATAATGGAATGAGGAGACTCAAGAACGTACTCCAATGTAAAATCTACAAAGAGGAGAGTTATCCCCTCAAACATGTCCTCCAAACTTATAGAAGAAGAATAACACACCAAGTTTGAAAACCCTGAAATGAATCCATCTTGCAACCATAAATTTGAAATCACGTGAACTCTCAAGTCCAATGATGCAGGTAATGGAGGAAACATGACAATATCCATAAACACATTAAGAGGAACTGAATTACTCCCCATACTAGATGGAGAGGACCAAGGAATAGAAGTATTACATCATCAATAAATTGGTCAAAGGTATACACCTTGGAGTGATGATCAAGCCTACCCACTGAAATAATATCACACGTCTCACGATAAATGAACATTGAATTGGATGTGAACTCAATTGTGTTCCTTATCTGCAATTTGATAAACTGAAAATAGATTGTGAGCAATCTCTGGAATGCAAAGCACATTGGCCACTAACCCTGTACCTAAATCAACATCACCTATTGTAGCAATATAAACAAACTAATTGTTTGTAGTCAAGAGCTTATCATAATGTGGTGTTGTAAGAGACCCTGGAATCATGCCATCATAGGAGCAAGCAATATATTTTAAAGCACCCAAATTAATAGTCCAACCAATATCCCTACTTGCATGATTTGTAATCAATGCATGCCCCTTGCTAAAAATATTATATTAATTATCCCCATGATTGGTGGAAGAAGAAGGTGAACAATATGAAGAACGAATTGAAATATGATGCTCCTTGAGAAATTATTTAGACTCATGAATTTCATTCCTATAACAAACTTGTTCGCTATGGCCAATTCCTTTGTAAAAGGTACGCTTAGGTTTCTCCTTCTTAGATTAAACATGTTTAGAGGAGGTGGTGGAAGTATCATTCTATATCATCTTAGGCTTCTTCTTTTTCTTCCCCTTTCCCTTAGGTGGTGTAGCTATCAATGCATGAGACTCGAAAATAAAATCATTTTGACAAAGTTTTGATTGTTCCCTAGTCAACCTCTCAAAGAATGTCTCAAATGAAAGCATGACAAATGAAGTACCCAACACATCGATTGTGAAATAAAAGGAAGAATATAAATATGAATAAACATCAGTTAATTTAGACAAAATCAAGAATATGCATTCCTTATCAGTTTTCCCTTTCTTACAAACTGCTAATTGAGATCTCAAACATTTGAACTTAACCAAATAATCCTTCATAGTAGGAAATGAATCAACATAAAGTTATCTCAGACCTTACTAGGTGTAGTGTACTCCTCAATGTAGAAGAGTAAGGAATCTAAAACGTGCATTACAATTAAGCTTATCATCTCTCACATTTGTTCCTATGTGCAAATCTCTCACGCTCCCTTGTAAAAGTAGGTTGTTCCAAAGAAATCTTTGCATTCTCACTTTCCATGAAAGACAATTATGAGGTAAGAACATTAAATCCTTAATCAACCATTAGAGCCACAACACACAAATTAAGCAAAATAGAAAAATATCTTATAGAAATTGATTTGAAACCTTCGGGTTATGATAAGAAACTAAAAATGAAGCTCCCCCAACAAATAGAACTACTCCAAGATATAGTATGTCCAAGTAATCAAGAAAATGCATCAATTGTTAAAAACTCAATATATAATACCTAGGGATAAACCTAGAAAATTACTTAGACAAGATAATAGAGATCCTCAATACCTTTCCAACGTCACAAGAATCATGAACATCAGATATTGTGACAAAAAGTTATGAGCTCAAGAGTCCAAAAGGGAGTTTCCAATTCAATTTATAATAAATATTATCAAAGAAAAAACACCATAAATAAACTCCACCATTGTGAAGCTAGTTGAATTAGCTTTCCAACGATGTCTCATTTGGAAATTTTTACTTCATAGATCAAAAGTTATCCCAATTTGAAAAAAATGCTTATATGGAGCCAAATAGAGACACACGTGCCCCTTAGCCCCTATGTGTTGGTGCCTGGATGCCAATACAATCTCTTTCTATAACTACAAATAGAAAAAGGCTGATAGGGTTGACAGGTTGAGTGACCTATCGGTGGTGTAATGGGGGCAGTGGTGGTGGTGGCTTTAGGCGCTACCACAAGTCTTGGGAGAAGAATCTCTAGTGGTAAGGGGTTGGTAATAGAATCAACGATAAGGGAGAGACTGTCAATAGAAAGATCCCAATTGGTAATGTGGATAGGGGTTCTTGTCAATCAAGGTAGATGTGATCGATGTGATAGTGGTTTGAAATAATGTAATAACCCACCAATAAAATTGTATAGTCTGATCACTAAAATTTACTTTGAACCCACAAAAAAAAATAAGCAAGCACCAATTAAATCGAAGTGATCATGCATATTAAATGCAAATGAACATAAAAATTGACATGTGATTTTTTTATCAAAATAATTTGCAAATGTGGTACAATTTTTTGACAAATCTAGGCACCCAAAGTCTTTAGAGAAAATTATTTGCAAAAGAAAAATGTTTAAATGACCTCATACACCTAAAAATAGGAGGCTAAATTTATTTTCTAAAATGTTTGTATGATTCTATTGATCCTACAATCACAAATATGGGCATAAACCTCTAACACCTAAGATGAAGATGTCAGATTTTGATGAATTGAAAGGTGATTCCAGGGTTTTTAGGCCTTCTCAATGCACTGGTAGGATTAGATTTGGCCTAATCTACTCCAAACAATCAGTTCTACCTCCAGGAATTGGTAGTTATCCCAACTTCAAACCCTCATAACTATGACAAAAAAAGTTAGATTTAGAGGAAAAAAAGCCAGTCCTAACTTTCTTTAGTGTCCTAGACTCAATGGTGAGCTTAGATCTCCTCAAACACTAGCCAAAAATCACCTTCAATAAAAATGTCTCAACTAGCAATATCTCAAATCTCCAATACAAGACGGATTTTACAAGGCCATAACTTTGATACCATGTTGAAATGCTAAGAATTTTTAGACTTCAAAGGATTAACCGAGAAAGATACCTTCCACATGAGAGTGGTGTAACATGAGTTTGCATGAATATTGAGAAATGATGTATTAAATAAATGAGATGTAATGAGATATATTACAATGCATAAGACCTTGGTTATGTAGACAAGGTGTAATGAGGTACGACAACTACCCTTGATACAAACATTAAATGCTCAATGCAAAATAATAAATGCCTAAAGAAACCATTAAATTATCTATGTGATTAAAAGTAAGTAATGAGTCATGACCCCATAATAAGAAAACTTCTAGAATGTCACCTAGGATATAAGGATATCTAACATGATCCTATGTAAACTTAACATGTGAATGAGTTCCCCATAATAAGTAGAAAGGAAATAGCCGCATTCACATTGACAACATCTAATCCTTATTTCCTTGCTTCACTAACTTTAGTATGCATTTATTTCATTTTCCTCCTTTTGGAGAGGAGTATGCATTTTTATCCTTTTCTCCGATTATGAGAGATTTCTTTTGTTTGCCAAAATTCATCCATCATTACATTTGTCATTAATTTTTTAGTTTCTCCCTAAGTTGATATTATGGAGGACGGGGGTGGGGGGTTGAGTTATTTAATAATCACCATCGTAATTATTCAAACACCAATCAATTACTTAAGTCTCTTATTGTTTTATTATACTTAAGCTAAACTTAGGAGTAATTTTTTATATTTAAATTGAACTAAATATAGGCCATGTTGTCTCATAACATAATATGAGGACACTTGTCATGATCTAACTCAATCTGCAACTATGGTTTCATTTAGGGTTTTATCCATTTCTTCTATAAGCATTCATTTGTACATTGTAATCATCTAATTGTATAAATTTGATACATGTTAGTCTCAATATCAAAGGCTTGTGTGGATTAATATCTCTCTCAAGGTTGTATAACCCTCAATCATGGCTTATTCTATTTACAATAATGACTTATTCTATTTAGATGTGAGGTATTGTAGTAGATTCCTAGAGCTACGAGGTTCACTATTAAGTTCAACTATTGTATTATTGTTAAATTCAATGCTCTAGATCATCGGGGGAACATTTCCTAGAGTGTTCTAGGTGTGATCCAATTAATCATTCTTTTGTTAAGGACTCCAAATCAATAAACATGCATTTTCAGTTGTGCATTGGACAAGTCAAAGCAATTAATTACATGGATGACAAAAAATCACCTCAACTTCCTTTCTTTGTTGTTGTCGAATTCAACATCACATAGGCCTAGTTTAGGATTCCAACAACTGAAAAATATCCTTGTAACCCCATTGAGTTGTGTTGCCTACCATCAAATCCCACTAAAACAAAATGGACCTTGACAATACACAAATCTGAAAGCCTTACACTTCAAAGGGCAACAATCTACATTGACAACATTGATAGATGCAGATTAATATTCACAATTATTTCAAGATTTGTTTCTATTTCATTTTCCTATGCAAAACAAACAATTATTTCTAATTCTTTTCTTGGCAATTCCAAACAAATCCCAATTCACATTCTATAATTCTTTATTTCAAATACTATAATTTGCTCATACAATTTTGAACTTATCAAAAGATACCTCAACATAACCAATATACACCAAGATGTGATTGCTAATTATACAATATTTACATTTAATAAATTGAAAATTTCCTTTCATTGTCATTATTTATACTTAACTTAAGGGCTTAAGTTCCCTCATCACATTTATCAATTAAAAAAGGAAAAAAAAAATAGTTCTTAATGAACCCATCAAAGATCAAGTTTTGTTGAATACAAGAATGAATTTGACAAAAAACATATCCAATAATTCTTAACTCAGTAAGCAAAAGCTTGTGAGCAAGGAGAAAGGAAAATGCCTCCATAGAAGAGAAGTAAAAAAACTATTACGAAGTTTTTGTTACAACTCTTTTCTAATTGTACCATTGCGGGTGGATAGCGGGCATTAGTTCTCTTCATGTGACTAGGCTTAAAGGTAAATCACAAGCTACGAGCTACGTTTTTCCTAAACAAGTCTCAGACAGGGTACTGGTTTCTCGTTGGTAGCCGCAGTCAGACCTTTTACATTATCCTTTAGTATGCATCTCTGTACTTAAAACGTCCCGAAAAAGTGTCTGGGCGAATCATTTCTGGGTAATTGGAAAATCAGATTTTAGTTCATTAGAAAATGCTTTCCTTATCACTTCATCCATTGGCAGGTTATAGTGAAAATCTGTTAGCAAGGAAATCTTTACCCAAATCAACATGCCACAATTTGCTGTTTAATTCTTTGAGGATGAGTTGTAAAACAATTTATTCGGAACCTTCTTCAAAGTTTGGTGGATTGAATGTGTGGGTACGAAGAAGTCGGACTATCTCAACTCATGCCAAGAAGATGTCTAGCAAACCTCAGCTGGTTAAGGAGAGTTCAACCACTGGGGATGATATTCTTGCAGGTTTAAACGAGGCAAGCTATTGTCAGCATATGGTTTGATTTGCTTTCATTAGTTTCTGGGTTTTATATTTAATACCAATGCCAATTGCCTGTGTGATAGTATCTACAACACGCGTATATTCACACATACATTTCCTTGTTTTTGTCTTTTGATAGCAACGCCATTAGTTTCTTTTATGGATTCTTTTAGGTTGGTACTCTTTACAGCTCTGAATTCTGATGATGTTGGTAATTATTAACTTCCCTTTGAACAAATAGGTCTGTAGGACCTTTCGAACGCATCGTTCATTTGTACAGTGTAATATCTTTTTTGGACTTTGTTGTACAGTGTACTTTGGAGATGAAGTCCTATTGGAGGCAGCAATAACCTACAGATGAGCTCAAAAGAAATATCGTTAAATAAATTATAATTAGGTGAGGAACTGTTTTGGGCATTTCTAAGACCTGGCGATAATACGCCTCAAGTTTCCTCCATCTGGACCCTACTCGACTTGAAGAAAACTGGTTTTGGGCTAGACAAATATCAATAATTAAGGCAACGGAAAATCCAATAATAATCAGAGGTAAATTATAAGCTCCTGATATCAAACAAGAGATGTATGCTGTAGAGTCCTTGAAGACATCATTACTATAACAGATGAAAAAAATGAAGCTTTAGGTTATACGTTCAGAGTGAGACAAGAAAAGTAATTAAAACTGGAATATAAGATATTTTTGAACTTGAATGTAGTTGAAATCTGTCCCTGCTTAAAGGCGAAGGAACAAACACAAAGGATAAATGGATTCTCAAATGTGAAAAGCCTTCTAGGTTTCGCAAACTTGTTTGTGTTCGATAGAAACCTAGAAGGTGCTTATAGTTCGAGTTTTATAAAAAAATTAAAATGTTCATTCAAATACAAAAATAACAAAGAGGATACAGTGGATACTAACAAACACTTACATTGGATCCAGACTTACATTATACTTCAGAATACAAACTATGCTATAAGTTTCATTTAATCAGCCTTAAGTTCTTTTAAACCTAACTCTGCGATCTATTTCTTCCCGTGCTTAAATGAAAGTGAACTTTTGCTCTTCCTCTCGCCCTTATTTCTTTGTCAAGAAGATTCATGATTTAGACGTGACTTGCTGTCAGCATCTAATGAGATGATCATCATGGTATCTGATGCAAATAGCACTGCTGTGCCTGCAAGTTCTCACAAACAAAATAACAAAAACAAGACTGGAAATGAATTTAATTGTCCCAAACAGCCATAGACACAGAAAAATAGCTAAAAACAACACTAGCCTGCAACATGCACTTCCATTAATCTCTGAAAAGGTAAATACAGAGCACCAATATTGGTTCTTTCAAAAGTTCTATTTCTACTGCTCCCCTAGTCACCTCTACCAAAAATGGAGCATTATATAGCCCTTAAAAAAACAACCCACAGCTTTTCTCCACTTACAGCAGCCAGAAAGTGGCAAAAAAGAAAAGCCCAAAATTAGAAGACAAAAAGAAACAAAAGAATAAAATGTTTTGCAAGAAGCCGCTAGCATTTCCACATTAGTTATGAGAAGATTCCATCCGGTCAGATTCATCCATTACATTATCTTCCCCGTCTTTGAAAGATTCTGAACTTCCCAGTTCACAAGAATTGCACTATGTTGCCATCCATATGAGAGTGGAAACCTTTCAGTAGGGTTGTCATCCAGGTTTTCTCTTGCGATTCTTTGACACAATTCTGGGTCATACCAAGATTTCCAACCTAGTCTTCTTGTGTAGAGGAGTCTAGTGCCGATGCCGTTCAATTGAACCAATAAAACTATGCAAAGCCCTTAATGTAGAATCCGCAGAATAATCACTACTGTAATCACCGATAGACTTGAATTTTTTTCCTTTCATTCCAATCATAATTCACATCACTGCTGTTGTACTAAGTTAAATAGTCACTTGTAACCAAGTTTCTCATCACATCCATGGAAGATTTATTATCATCATGCTCATATCCCGACAATTCACTATTCTATTCAGCCACATTACAATGAACTGAAATTTCAGCATCTACCTTATGAGGTTCACCAATCATTGTGTTAGTTGAATTTCGTTGTAGCTCTGCCTCAAATTTTTGTTGAACTTCTGTAATATCCCCGTCATTAAATAAATAATAATAAATGTATTTGGGTTCCGATTGATTTAGTTTATCTCGGGCCCATCTTTTATTTTAGCATAGGTGTAGGTGTTATCGTGTCGGCTTTATTTGTGCACCTCGGGAGTTGTCCGACGGGTATTTGTGACCGGCGTGTAGGATGTATTTCTTATGTTGAGTTTTGATATTTTATTTGTAATTGTGAATTCTTGTTGGAGTTGTGTTGTCTGCCATTTCGCAGGTGAAAGACCCTCCCTATTTGGTATTTGCAGTTTCGGTGGGATTTAACCCTCACCCTACTTTGCTTGTTCTTTGGTTCCGGATCTAGCAAATCTGAAGTACGATCATTATTTAATCTGGATCTCTATTTGCATACTGTGTTCACTCTAGTGCCAAATTTGTGTCAATCTTGCATCTGTGTTTGCCCTTCGCATCATAACACTTGTATTGACTAAAACCCGTAGCTGGAAAGATCCAACGAAGGAAGAAGGATACAAGCCATACGGCTTGTTCCGTACGACCCCAACACAGAGCAAATCACAGTGCCTGTACGGTAGAGACTACACCGTATGACAATATCCTTGCCACCGTACGGTTGCAGAAGACCGTACACCATACCCAAAGGCTAGACCGTACGACAATATCCTTGCTACCATACGGTAAAGAAGATCGTACGCCATCATGTAGACAAAGACCGTACACCATATCTGGTAACCATTCGAAAAGTGCACAGAGTTGACCGTACGACCAGTATCGGCGTGGGGACATTACAGTGGTATCAGAGCTGGTAATCTTGCCAGCTTGTTGGGCAGTGAATGCAGAATGAGTTTCGCGTATACGCCAGAAGGAGGTACCGTTCTCTCGACAGAATGGGGGAGCCACAGGATCTGACTGCTACAGTTATGGAATTATTGAGGGAGTTAACCGAAAGTCAGGCTCAACTCAGTGATACCATGATTAGAGGGCAAGAACGACAACGACTTATGGAAGAGACTTTGCATAAATTAACTGAAGAAAGGACAAATGGGGAACAAAATGGACACGACAACGATAATTTAGTCACAGGGAGAGCAAACTCTCATACACGACCTTGACCGTCTATGCCGACGTTTCCGCCAAGAAATGAAGCGTCTCGAAGGGAACTAGAGCCCACCTTTGCGGAAATGTAGGATCAACTAATGTTGGATTGGAGGAACGCGAATCTCGAGGGTGACTTGTCCTTCAGAGATTACATTGAACTACGAATGAAATACTCAAGCGGCAGTGGTCACGGTTATCACAACGATGGTCTTCAACGAAAGATAGGCAAGGTAAATCGATCATCTTTTGAGGGAGCCAGATCAACAATTGCGCAGGCATGGGTACTGAAGACAGACACATACTTTCAGCTTAACCCGATGGCGGAGGAGGAGGCAATCAAGTTTGCAGCGCTCCACCTAGAAGGGATCGCGCACGAATGGTGGCATCATGGTGTGGTAACCCTCGGTCATGATCAAATGATTTCATACGCTGAGTTCACGGGAAAGATCCAGAATTTAATTTTAAGGAGCTTGCTCAACTGAAGCAATCCGGGTTAGTTGACCATTACATTGCTGAATTCCAGAGGCTATCCGTGCTGGTGACAGATATCTCAGAAAGGCGCTTGATTCTGTTGTTCATGGATGGACTGATGGAACCTCTCAAAGGTTGGGTAAAAGGATTCAACCCCATCACACTCACAGAAGCAATAAAAAAGGCACGCGATATGGCGACTTCTTCCTCTTCCTCTAGGAATTATTCACACCCCAAGCCACCACTTGCTCCGAAGGAAAGAGATAACAGACCCCCACTGAAGAAGCCATTGTTGGATGAGGCTACCAGACAAGATCTGAGAAGAAGGAAACTTTGTTTCAACTGAAAGGAGCCGTGGGAACCAAGGCACCGATGTCTGGGCAAAGGAAAGATCCACTACATTGAGGTGATGTCCGAAGGAGAAGAAGACCAGGAAGAACCCGAAGCCGAAGGGGATGGACAACGAGATTCTGATCGTATGGAGAGAATTGCCACATTGGTTCGTAGGGGAGGTGCAATTGCGGCACTTGCTGCCACCCCAAGGTCTACTGTGTTCCGCGTACGGGGTACGCTCCAGGGACAACGGGTTGTGGTAATGCTCGACAGTGGGGCCACACTCAACTTTATTAATTCATCACTGGTCAGTAGAAGAGATCTGCGTACAGAGGCACATCAAGGGTTTGAAGTCAAGGTGGCGAGAGGAAACCTCTTGTCGTGTACCCATTTGGTGCCGCAACTGAGCATCACCATGGGGAACCACACAGTAACAGACAATTTTTTTCGTGGTAGATTTGGATGACATGGAGGTTATACTGGGTATTCAGTGGATGGAGACTCTGGATGAATACACAGAGTTTCAAGAGAATGGAGTTCTCTTTCGAAGTAGATGGAAAGAAGGTGGTACTGAGGGGGATGTCTAATGACAGTCCGAAGGAAATCTCGGCACGACGAATGGAGGCCATTTTTAGACACGATGACGTTGTCTGGGCCGCACACTATTTGGTTTCAATTGCCCCTCTAAAGGGCCAACAGGCGTACTACCATGACGATGAACTCCAGACAGTATTGGACAAACACAGTTTGGTCTTCATCGACATTCCACCTGACATACCCTCGCATCGTGGTTTTGAGCACACCATTGAGTTGAAGGAGGGAGCCAAGCCCGTCATCACCACTCCATACCGCTGTTTACCCTTGTGAGGTAACAAAGATTATTTGCATACAGAAGGTAAAGTCCTTAACAGAGAATGTAAAGAGAACATAACAACATTGTATTCATAGATTGACCATGTACAAAGGTATTTCCGCATATCATAATCAACACATCCTTGTTGAAAGAGAGAAATGTATACATATAGTGTTCGAGGGGACGCGAGGCGAAGCGTCGCATCCGTGTAACTCCCTCGGACGAACCAACCGTTTAGCTATCCATTTACCTGACAACATCATTCCCCCCAAAAAGAAAGTTGTCTCCGGCCGACAACATACAAAATGTCCGGGACAGTACCAACACTAAGGGAATGATATGAAATACAAAATGCACGACTAAGAAGTAGAAGCAGGGGGCTTAGGAAGCGTCCCTGAAGAGGCTGGGTGTCCCGCAGTAAATAAGGTTGGCTGCACCAAAGAAGATCTCAACTGAGAATGCAAATCATACACCTGTGCCATCCTCGCCGCCAACTTCTGTTTCGTGATTGACTAAAGTTCGAGTGCGGATTTTACCATCAGTGTAGCCTCTTGAAGATCCTTCTGCTGCTCCTCAACCTCCTTTTGGGCTCGGACTAAACTAGCCTCCACAGTCTGTCTCTTGGAGGTGGCTACTGCTAACGTCTGCTCAAATGTCTCTGTCTCCTTCGCCAGTTTATCTTCCAAGGCCATTCGTGATGCCTTCTCGGCTTCCAGCACTTGTGTCTGCTGAGATAAGTCTTGCTCCACTACTGCCAATCTGGTGGCTAGCTCCTCTCGAGCTCTCTCTGAATCCACCAACACAGTCTCTCGGCTAGCTGAGACATACTCTGAGTGTCTCAACACATAATATCTTTCGCGGAAGGCCTACTCTATCTGGCGAATGAGGGCCTGTACCTCACTCTCTCTCACTGGTACAGGAAGAGACTATGTCGTCACCATATCAGGTGTCTCCTTAGCAGGCCACAACCCCTGCTCAAAACACGTTGCAAAAGCATCCGAGCACTCCTGCTGTACAAAAGTCAAAAAACGCCGCAATTCTAAAGTCACTGCCTTCAGGGCTCGAGCCTCTGCTATAGCTACCATCAAACGCCCTCGTGCTACCAAGTCGGCCAATGATGCCTTAACGTCATCCTCTTCTGGGTGCATCCCTATGTCGGCCAAGTGCACCACTGTATCCTTTGCCAGGACCTCGTCGGCATCATACACCTTCCCGCCCAGCTCGCCTGCATTGCCCTCCATAGGCACATGCTCCAGGCCTCTAGTGATATCCTCACCCTGTGGGTTGACGATCTCCAAGTCCTTCGCTACCTCAACCTCCAAATCCTTTGCCTCCCGAGGCTCCTCCCGTCGGGGAGATAGGATTGCCGCCCGTGTCGACTTTGTGATTGTCATGGCAAACTTCTTCTGCAACCAAGAACTCAATTTTCTTCGAGGGACCTGCTCGAGGTGATGGATCCTCCCAAGAGATCGCTATCCACAATGACTACGACATCAGCTCCAACTACCTCCAACCGGACCTGACCCGGTGCAATATGGTGCTGCTGTCCTGCATCCAAGGCCATGCCTCCTACTAAGGCTGCGACCGTCGGAGGTATTCCAGGCATCTCCAAGATGCTCTCCCTGCCTGGTACTATCTCGGTCTATGTAGGCTCAGGCATGATTGGAACTCTCCTCATCGTGACTACAAGCGGAGTCATATCAATGGGTGCCCTAACTTGGCCAAATGCCGGGGTGGGGGCCATGCTGGTAATAGGGGTAAAATGCGTTGTACTAGATAGCGTGGGTCGTGGAAACAATAATGGAGGCGCTGAAATTACCTCTACCTCTTCATCTTCATCACCCTCCGTAGCACTCTTGCCTTCGGATGACTCCTGGCGTTCGCTATCCGTATCCCCATGCTCGCAATTGGCATCCATCTCTTGCCTGGCCCTTTTCTGATCGGCTGCTATCTTCTGGCCGCTGGGTGTATCTAAGTGCCGCCATCTCATAATGGGGGGCTCACCTGGAGCCAAAGGGCCCACCTTGACCTCCCTTGACAAGATGTCGGGTGGAATATGTCTGACAACAACATCCAACAACAACCTGATCACATAGTGCGGCATATAGAATGTCCTGTGTTGAAGAGTCATAAATGCATACATCCGTTCCGCTAATATAGCACCTCAATCATACATCCCACCGCCCAGTAGGTGGTTCATAAGAGAAACCTGTGGAAAGGAGATATCAGATGCGCGGCTGGATCCTGTGAGTCAACTCTTCACCACATCCATGAGGCATCTCCAATGTCTGTCTCGGATGAATGTCTTCTTAATTCCTCGATTGTGCGATGACTTCTGAAGGGACTCCTTTTCTGTAGCAGTGAAGTCTTCTCTACAAACCAGCGTAATATAAAAATCTTTATTCTCTTGGGTCATTTTCTGCGACTTCAATTGAACCTTGACTCCTTTAGCTGGCAACCCAAACACTCTTTGGAATTCTAGTGCTGTGAAGGAAACCATTGCCAAGTGGTTCAGGTAGGTGACGGTGCTCTGCTTGGAGAAGCTGTCGAAGGATTCAACCATTGCCCGTAATGGACCTTCAAAATCCTTAATACAAAAGATGGGCATTTGAATAACCCATTGTACTTGTGCCTTCTATAAGTTGTCTTTGACAAGTAGATTATCTGGAGTATCAGCGCTTTCATACCACCACCTCCAGCAGTCCAAGCGTTCAGGCCTTCAAAGGTGATTGTCTGGGCCGTGATGTAATCCTTCTGAGAACCCGCAGACGCCATCTGTTTTCTCTGTATTTTCGGTCTTAACTTCTTCTTTCCTGCACTGGCGCTACCTGCAACTTGCACTCCGGAAGGTAATGTCTGTACATTTCTGTTCATGCTCGGACCACTGCTACCAGAATCGTCCTCCAAATTTTTCCTCCAAGTTCGTTTCCCTGCTGAATGCATAAGGATTTATTCATTGTCGTTATGCAATATAAAAATAACTGTTGTTGAATCCCTAACTGCCTGGATGTCGTGTACGACGCTTTATCTTAGTGGGCGTTGGAAATAAACTTCTCTCAGCTATCTTTACCACTGTACATTTTGTTCGTACAATGTACGGTGGGTCTCCAACAATGTCCGTACAGTGTACGACTTTCTATGTCGTCCTCCTCTCCTTACAGATGTTTTCCCTCGTCCTTTGGAACTATACGGAATGGGATTATTGTCCTCAGTTTGCTCTCATACGGAATAATTAAATCAGAACTTCATAACCATGCCGTGAACAATCGTCTCTTATGCTCATTCGTATGTTTTTTAAAATTCTGCTTACGTTTTCTGTACGTTCGTACGACCTTTTTATTTTATTTTATTTTTAAAATTTTAATTTTCACATTTTAAATTTTTTTTTCTGGAAATATTTCATCTGTACGGTCGTACGAATCAATATGACAGTAGGTCGTATGGTACCGTACAAACTTTTTTTGAATTGCGTACTTTCAGCTGCCTGGTTCTGCCGACACTGTCTCGCTTTTCATGGTATATTTTTAGCTTTGATCTGTTGACTGCATCCGAAATCGCCTTGCCGTCAAGCGGCCATAACTTCACCACCCCATTCGCTGCAACTTCCCGAATTTTATATGGGCCTAGCCATTTTACTTTGAATTTGCAAGGTTTAATTTCATTTCGCCCATTAAACTTCAATACCAATTGACCGGGCATAAACTTCATCCGACAAAGATGTTTGTCGTGCCACAGTTTCCTTCGTTGCTGCGCTACGTCAGTTGCCCACTGCGCCATTGCTCTTTTCTCATCTAGCTTATTCAAGGTATAAAGTCTCTCCCTCAGATTCTCCATGTCGTCCAGTTTGTTATCAATGGTTATCCGCAAGCTAGGAACCATGAATTCTGCAGGTACCACTGCCTTCTTTCCGTACATCAGCTGGAAGGGTGTCTGCCCGGTGGTCACTTTGTATGAGGTACAGTAGGCCCACAACACTGAAGGCAAATTTTCCTCCCAATCTTCCCCTTCAACTCCACAAGACTTATAGATAACTCCCACCAAGATTTTATTAGTTGCCTCAGCCTGGTCGTTCGCCCGAGGATAATATGGACTCGACACCGTATGGAAAAGTTTAAATTCAGTGGTTAGGAGCTTAATGATATGATTGACAAAATGCGCACCTCTGTCGCTTGTCGATTGACTTGGAATGCCATACCTCATTATTTGTTCGTAGATGAACTTTGCAATGCTTAGTGCTGAGTTATCTGTTAAGGCGCGTGCTTCAACCCATTTTGTTAAATATTCAGTGGCCACCACAATATATTGGCATCGTTGATCACGACTGGCCTTTAAAGGTCTGACGAAGTCCCGCCCCCATCTTTCAAATAGCTCCTGTGCATGGGAAGGATTGAGAGGCATAAAATCCCGTTTGAGGGGTTTCCCTGCTCGTTGACAAGAATCACATCCGACTACCCATTCTCAAGCATCGCTGTACAATGTTGGCCACCATAAGCCGGTTAAGAGCACCTTCCTTGCTGTTGTATTGGGATCCATGTGTCCTCCTGCTAGTCCTTCGTGGGCTTCCCTCAGCACACTTGGTACCTCCTCCATCACGCATCATCTCAGTACTTGGTCTGGACCCATTTGATACAACAATTCATTGACTAGTTGGAAGGTCCTGCTCCTGAGGACCAACTTCCTTCGTTCTCCTGGAGGCATGTCCTGGGGAAACTGAGTTGTGGACAAATATTCCCCTATACTTGTATACCACTTAGGGAGTATGGCAATATGGAGCAGGTGTGCATCTGGGAAGTCATCATTTACTCCAACAGGTGGCTCGCCAGACTTGATTCTTGACAATTGGTCGATGATCACGTGGTTACGTCCTGGCTGTACGACAATCTTGAATGTGAACTCTTGAAGTAAGAGGAGCCATCGACTCACCCTTCCCTGAATAATAGGCTTGTTGATCAGGTACATGAGACCTGGTGGTCCACATAAAAGGTAAATGGCGTCGCCAGTAAATAGTGCCTGAATTTCTTGACAAAATAGACCTTTCCAAGGGCCTCCCTTTCTGTGGTGTTGTAATTCTTCTCAGCATTCAACAACAACCTGCTTGCGAAATATGTGGGGTGATCCAGTTCGTGCCCTCCTTCCTGAGCCAAGGTGGCTCCGATGGCATAATTTGACGTGTCCACGTGCACATGAAGTTCTTTGTCCGTGCACATGAAATTCTTTGTCCCAATTAGAGGAATGCAAGAATAGGACCACCCAACAATCTTGTTTTCAAATCCTCGAAGGCTTCCTCTTGCTCTTTCCAAGCGTACGACTCTCCCTTCCTCGTGAGCCTATCCATGGGATATGAAATTCATGCGAAATTCTTGATGAATCAACAGTAGTATCCGATATGGCCCAAGAAAGATTTGACGCCAGTCATGTCCGTAGGAACCTCCATCTCGACTATTACTCGTACCTTGTCGGGATATGTTTTTAATCCCTCCTTACATACTATGTGCCCGAGCAACTTCCCTTGTGGCACCATAAACCGACACTTCTTTGGGTTAAGTGCCAGACAGGCTCATCGACACCGTTCCATACACTCCCCCAAAGCTGCAATGTGCTTGTCCTGCCTACTGAATATGGACCAATCGTCCAAGAATGCTTTAAAGTTCCTGGTCGACATCTTGTCAAAGATATGTAAGATAATCCGCTGGAAGGTCGTCGGTGCATTGGAAAAGCCGAAGGGCATCCGATTGTATGCATATACACCATCCTCCACTATGAAGGTTGTTTTCAATTTGTCTTCCTCCGCAATGGATATCTGGAAAATCTGTCCATGAATGAATAGATCTCGTGGCCGACTACTTCCTCCAATATACTATCAGTGAACGGAATGGGAAACGGGTCCTTAATTGTCACTGCGTTGAGGCATCGGAAATCTACGCAAATGCGGATTTGATTGGCATCCTTCTTTAAGGAAATCACAATGGGGGAAACCCACTCACTTGTGTCAAGCTGAAAGATGATACCCGCTTCCAACATCCGTTCAATTTCAACCTCCACCCTTGCAGCATAATTCTTGTTCATCTTGTACAGCCTCTTTCGTACAGGTTGGGCTCCGAAAACCAGAGGAATCCGGTGCACGCATAACTCTGGGGGTACACCCTTCAGATCCTTGTAAGTCCAAGCGAACACGTCCTTGTACTCTGTAAAGATTTTGAATGTCGCCGTCTTTAATACTGGGTTCCAGTCATCCCCCATCAGGATGATTTTTGGGTTCTGCTCATCTCCGAGATTAATCTCTTCAGCTTCGCTTCTTTGTATCGGATCGGTTCATCCTTGGAGAATTCATGGGCAGGACTCTCCTTGATTCGAGCTTCTCCTTCTTTGTATTCTTTGTATTCCCGAGGGAACTCGTTCGGATCTTCCTCGATTTGCAGCATATTACAAGATGGAGGGAATAATTCATAGTCACTCATTTGCCAATAAAATAGGCCATCCATAGAGTCTGTATCATCCTCCAATTCTAGTACCCCTTTGTCATTGGGCTCCATACTCTCTTTCCCTTCATCTACTCCGTTGTCAGATTCAGACTCTGAGGAAGATGCCATTTCCTCTCCTACCATCTGCGTCCTGAGGTTGACCACAAACTTTCTCCCCCCCTTTTCAAATGATAGTGTTTTTCTTCCAATTGTAATCATTGCGTCCTGAGGTTCGGCAATGGCGGACAGGATCCTCCTTCACCTGGCCTGTGAACTTGGGCAACTTTTGTTTATTCGAGGCCATTATTACCGGTTGTTGCACCGGTTGTACCCCCTATGGTTGCAGAGGTGGGGGTTGTGTCTGTCCACTCGGGTTGCCAGTATTGTACTATGATGTGGCGGTTACCAAGTTCGGCTACCAGATTGTCTTCCTACGTTCGGTGTCCGAGGGTCAAACAGAGTGTCTTGGCTGTCCGGTGCTTGTGCCTCGTTGGCACCTTCAGTCACGCTCAGTCCTTCTTCACTCCTGCTTTCTGTTCCCTTCATCCTTGGTGTCTGGGATAGGTTCTGAAACTCTTCCCGTGTTTCCTTGATTAGATTCAACCTTTGTCGTGTTTCCTCGAGTAACTCTTCACTACTCCTTACTTGTTGGTGCTCTAGCGAACAATAGTGTTCTTCGGTTGTCACACCTCCCGTGACTCCCCCGTGGTTACCTTCGTTACCACCTCAGTGGTCCCCTTCGATTAAACCTTCGGCAGGATGTCCTTCGGCGAGTTCTCTCAACCATTGTCGATGTTCTATTTGTTGGGCAAGGATTAGAGCTTCATGTGTAGCCTCCAAGGCATTCGGTTGTTCTTTTTTATTCCTATCTTTATTTAAGAGATTGGGCATCAATCATATTAAAACATAACACAACACTTTATTTATTCATGTTTCCGTACAACAGATCAACTGTGTGATCTTGTTATTATGGATTTTACAGTGTTCTTTTTATTCCTTCCCCAGGCTTAAAGCTCGTGGGTTCGTTCTTCGCCGATTACCATCGCGCTCTTCTTCCTCGCGGCGATTGTTTTCGGCGAAGTTCCTCAGGATTCGCTATTGGCTCTACGTCCTCCCTTTGGTTCCTCTGGGCAATGGTTGCCTGCGCCAACATACGAGGTAATTGATGCAACAACCTATTTGCAACGGGGCTGACGTTCAGTGCCTCCCACACAGTGCCTTCGGCAACTTCTTCTCGTACGGCTTCCCTTGGCATGAACGTTTCAATGGTTGCCTGGAATAGAATGCGAAAGTATATTGTCAGAGCATGCTCCCCTTCAAAAAGTTCTGTAATTCCTTCTTCATTGGTTCTTGTATTGATATTCTCCTCAAATGGTAGTCCCATTTAACCATTCATTCTGTCACTTGCCAGATTCGGTTGGCAACGACGCCAAATGTTTACCCTTGTGGGGTAACATAGATTATTTGCATACAAAAGGTAAAGTACTTAACAAAGAATGTAAAGAGAACATAACAACATTGTATTCATAGATTGATTACCATGTACAAAGGTATTTCCGCATATCATAATCAGCACATCCTTGCTGGAAGAGAGAAATGCATACATATAGTGTCTGAGGGGATGCGAGGCGAATCGTCGCATCCGTGTAACTCCCTTGGACGGACCAACCGTTTAACTACCCATTTATCCGACAACAACCGCCATCCTAAAAGGTTTAAGGATGAGATTGAAAAGACAATCCATGAACAGCTCAACAAGGGATGGATCAGGCCCAGTTCCAGTCCTTTCGCATCATCAATGGTATTGGTAAAAAAAAAGATGGTACCATGCGGATGTGTGTGGACTATCGTGCGTTGAATAAGAAGACCATAAAAATCAGGTACCCTATTCCCAGGATTGATGAGCTACTGGATGAGTTGCACGACGCCGTCTATTTTTCCAAAATAGACCTCTGCTCAGGCTACCACCAGATACTCATGAAGGAACAAGATGTGGAGGAGACAACTTTTTGTTGTCACTATGGACACTATGAATTCCTAGTCATGCCATTCGGGCTGACTAACACACCCGCTACTTTCTAGTACTGTATGATCCACATTTTCAGCAAACAACTGCACAAGTTCCTGTTGGTATTCTTTGACGGCATACTCATCTACAACAAGACATGGGAGGAACATATTAGGCATTTGGACAAAGTGCTGGAAATCATGAAATCACAATCCCTGTTCGCCAAGAGATCCAAATGTGAATTTGGGATGACGAAGGTACTATATTTAGGACACATTGTCAGTGGTCAAGGTGTTCAAGTGCATCAAGAAAAGATCCAAGCTATCTTGGATTGGCTGCCTCCGACTACTCTCGTAGAGCTGTGTGGGTTCTTTGGATTATGCAGTTACTACAAAAGTTTCATGAAGGGTTTTTCCCAGCTCGCTGCACCCTTGACCGACCTAACAAAGAAAGGATCTTTCCAATGGAATGAACAAGCACAATGTACCTTCAACAAGTTAAAGGAAACCATGAGTTCCTGTCCAGTCCTCGCATTACTAGATTTCACTCGGCCCTTCACTGTAGATATCAATGCATCGAGGCCGTACTCATGCAGGACCGTCATCCGATTGCATTTGAGAGTCGGAAACTTTTGAGAGTGAAAAGGTTGTATTCAATCTACGACAAAGAAATGCTTTCCATCATGCATGCCCTGACGAAGTTTAGATAGTACCTCGTGGGATCTAAGTTCATCGTCCGTACGTACCACAATAGCCTGAGGTATTTCTTGGAATAGGAGCTGAACGAAAGACAACAGAAGTGGGTAAGCAAAATCCAGGCATTTGACTTCAATATTGAGTATGTTAAAGGGAAGAATAATGTTGTGGCTGACGCTTTATCAAGGAAGCCCGCCATATGCTCGTCTCAGATTTCGGCAGATTGGAAGGCATACCTATTGGTTGAATACTCCAAGAACCCTTTTGCATGTTAGTTGATGGATGGCGAAGTGCGTGACAACAGATACAAGGTGGTCGACGACATCATTTATTACAAGGACAGGATTTATTTAATCCCTGAGTCCATGATGAAAGAGAATTTTAAAGGAGATGCATGACTCACCCTTGGTTGGGCATCTAGGGTACCTAAAAACCTACAGACAAATAGAGAAAGCTTCTCCTGGAAGGGTCTCAAGAATGATGTCTTACAATACGCTCAGGGATGTGCTACCTGTCAGCAGAACAAATCCGAGCACACGCTACTAGTTGGTTTACTACAACCATTATCAATACCTGAGCAGAAGTGGGATAGCATCTCGATGGACTTCATCTTAGGGATTCCCAAGGTGCAAGGGAAGGATTGTATCTTCGTGGTGGTCGATTGGCTGACTATGTATGCACACTTCTTTGCCATTTCCGTGGGATATCAGGCCACACAAGTAGCAGATCTGTTTTTTCGTGAGGTGTTTCGCTTGCATGGTCTCCCTCGAAACATCATCAGCGACAGAGATAGCTGCTTCCTCAGCATCTTTTGGACATAACTATTTCAGCTTGCAGGGATGGAGTTGTCACCAAGCACCAGTTATCACCCGTAGACCGATGGACAGATCGAGATTGTGAACAAGTGGCTGGAAGGTTACCTCAGGAACTATGTTTCGGCACAACAAAAGACATGGGTTAAGTGGTTGCATATGGGTGAACACTGTTACAATACCACGTACCACATGTCGATTGGCATGACGCCCTTCAAAGCACTATACGACTATGAGCCGCCATCATTTGTTGATATGGCACTGGGCCATAGCCGCGCGCCGAGGGCCAAGGATTGGCTATAGGAAGGGTTGGACATTTTGAAGTCTCTTAAGGAAAATCTTCAGAGGGCCCAGAACCAGCAAAAGATATATGCAGACAGACACCGAATAGAGAGAAGTTTTGAAGTTGGCGATTTGGTATACCTCCGGCTTCAACCATACCAACAATCTCCCCTAAAGATATTTGGCAAGGACAACCTGAGGCCATGTTTCTACGGACCCTACCGGGTGGTGCGGAGAGTAGGTGAAGTTGCCTATGAATTGGGCTTGCCAGAAGGTAGTTGAATCCACAACGTCTTTCACGTTTCTTGCCTAAAGAAAGTTGTGGGTCAACACATCACAGTCTCAACAGATCTGCCACCTCTCAACGAAGGAGGGAAGTTAGTGTTAGAGCCAGCCGAGATCATCGACATTCAGGAAAAGAGGCTAAGGACACGCACGGTCAAAGAATTTCTTGTACGCTTGAAGGATCTACCACTGGAAAACGCCACCTGGGAAGGCGAGTATATTTTGGAACACCCCGGTTTGCAATTGCTTCAGGACAAGCAACATTTGGGACGGGAGGACTATAATATCCTCTTCATTAAATAAATAATAATAAATGTATTTGGGTTCCGATTGATTTAGTCTATCTCGGGCCCATCTTTCATTTTAGCATAGGTGTAGGTGTTGTCGTGTCGGCTTTATTTATGCACCTCGGGAGTTGTCCGACGGGTATTTATAACCGGGGTCTAGGATGTATTTCTTATGTTGAGTTTTGATATTTTATTTGTAATTGCGAATTCCTGTTGCAGTTCTGTTGCCTGCCATTTCGGAGGTGAAAGACCCTCCCTATTTGGTATTTGCAGTTTCGGTGGGATTCAACCCTCACCCTACTCTGCTTGTTCTTTGGTTCTGGATCTGGCAAATCTGAAGTACGATCATTATTTAATCTGGATCTCTATTTGCATACTGTGTTCACTCTGGTGCCAAATTTGTGTCAAGCTTGCATCTGTGTTTTCCCTTCGCATCATAACACTTGTATTGACTGAAACCCGTAGCTGCAAAGATCCAACAAAGGAAGAAGGATACAAGTCGTACGACTTGTTCCGTACGCCCCCAACATAGAGCAAATCACGGTGCTTGTACAGTAGAGACTAAACCGTACGACAATATCCTTGCCACCGTAAGGTTGCAGAAGACCGTACGCCATATCCAAAGGCTAGACCGTATGACAGAGACCGTACAACAATATCCTTGGTACCGTAAGGTAAAGAAGACAGTACGCCATCGTGCAAGAAAGATCGTATGCCATATCTGGTAACTGTTCAAAAAGTGCATAGAGTTGACTGTACAGCCAGTATCGGCGTGGGGACATTACATCTTCACTCTCCAAATCATTTGTGTCTTTTGCTTCAAAAATTTCCTTAAATTCCCTTCTTGGCTGATTTTCATTTTTCTCTTCAAGCTCAAATCTGTATTTTGTTAGAAGAGACAAAGCCACCACTTCGAATGCTCCTTCCTATTTCCATGATTTTATGATAGTTTTCCTTTCTTAATGTTGAAGCTCATATTCTCTCTAACTCGATGGATTACATTGCGGTTATATTGTTGTGGCCTACCCAACAACAAAAGGACATGCATCCATCGACACCACATCACAAAGCACTTCATCATCATATGGACCAATTTTGAAAGAAACAAGACAAGACTTATCCACAAGTACACTATTACTCTTCTTTAACCAAGAAATCTTGTAGGGTTTAGCTTTTGGAATGCAAGCAAACTCTAATTTATCAACCATTTCTATACTTATTGAATGGTATTTGAAAGGTTTGCACTCCCATTTGCCTTTAGTCCTTACATTTGTATTTTGTTCCAAAGACACTCTTCTTCTTCCAATCACTCTCAGGTGTTACTTTGTCCCCAGATATCAATGTTCTTCTCAACATCAATTTCTCTCTTGACTCAGCCTCAACTTCTTCTGATTAGGACTTTCTTGTTCTTGGGCTACCATCACCCTTTTAAGGTTGTGAGGGTAGTTTATAGCCTTATGAGCTTTATCACAAATAAAAGACTCCAAGAGCTTCCACTCTCCAGAAGGCACTCATCCTGGTCCTCTACCTCCGAAGACTCCCCTTGCTCTAAATTTAACCTTCACATTCTTGCCTTATACTTCTTCAGTCATGGTAGGTTCTAAAAGAACCTGTTGTCTCTCAAAATTGCGCCTTGTTAAGTTTGCAGGAACTTAACCTTTTGGAGAAACATGGAAACATTCCAAGTTTGTGGGTAAACTATGGCTGGAATGAATCTCCGGGTCCTAGGCCGGCTTCCTATCTGGTAAATCACTCTATATTATCTGAAACTGATTCCTTTTGATGGAGAAAAGAGATAGAAGGAGAACAGAAAAAAAAAAACTATGTCCTAAATGGTGATGCACCAGAAAATGTCTTTGAAATCTAACAGGTATCCAACACACAAGAAAACTAGTAAAGATAAGCTCGAATACACAACTCAATGACACAATCTCTGCATAAGAAATTTGTAAGAAGACTAAAAATATCAGTTCCTAAAA
>MU224511.1:1533797-1602906 GCA_018584345.1 Thuja plicata
GCTCTGGACGTATCTCCGCCGAGCAAACCTTCTTTGCGGAAAATCACCAGCTAAGGGCGAAACCCGCACAAGCGCAAAATTCTTCTTTTCTGCTTTGCGGAAAATCACCTTTGCAGGTAGAAACCCGCCACGGAGAATCAAAATTTCAATTCTCCGCCTTGAGTCTTTTTTTGGTTCCGGAAAATTGAAAAAGTGCCTCGAAAACCCATTGTGGGGTCCACCACAGCGCTCTTTCCTTTTTGCCTTTTCGGAAAATTACCTTTGCAGGTAGAATTCCGCCAATGGAGAAGATGATTTTCGAAATCCCGCAAGCCTTTGCGGAAAATTACCTTTGCAGGTAGAATTCCGCCAATTGACCTTGGTACCGAAAATCGGTAACAGAACCTCTTTCCCTTTTACTAACCATTTTGTTTTTCCAGTTTAGTTTCTCCTTAGCCTTTTAGGCATATTCATATGCGTCATCTATAGCAGGAACTTTCACCAATGCAAGCTCATCTTGTAGTTGAAATTTGAGTCCATTCACATACCAAGTTGCCGCTTGTCTTTCACTCTCTTGGATATCCGTTTGAATTTGAAGCCTCATAATTGTTCAGTATAAGTTTGCATTGACCAATCCATTTGTTTTAATTCTGAAATTCTTTAAACAAATTTTGTTGGTGGTTTGAGGGCAAAAAATGGGCTTTCAGATGTTTCAGCATTTTAAACCTAAGCCGAATTTTATCTTTTCCTTGTCTTCTTGGATTCTGCACATTTTTCCACCATAGGGCTGCATGTTATTTCAACTTGGAGGCAATTTTTTACTCTTTTTGGATCATCTTCATTTATGTCTTCCGTCTCAAAAGTATTTCTCTAACTCTTGGATCCAGTCTAAGAATACATCAGGGTCAAGCTCTCCTTTGAAATCTGAAATATCCAACTTTGCCTTAGAGTTTTGTTTTGTCAATGCCTTAATAAGCCTCTTTATAGAATCTAATATCCTAGTAGCATCCTCCAATTTCTCTGGCTCCTCTTTAGACTCATCCAATTATGATCTTGGTCTCTAATCTTTGAAGCACCTTACCAGTTTTCCTTCAAGGGCCTATGTTCTTCTTGATCCTTCTCTGTCAATTGATGTAGACTCCCCTCTGCGCCATCAAGGATTGCTCCGATACCAAAACTAATGTAAATAGCACTGCTGTGCTTACAAGTTCTCAATTAGCAGACTAATAAAAAGAGGGCTAGAAATGCATTCAATTGTTTCAAACAGCCATAGACAGAAAAATAGCTACAAACAACAGTAACCTGCAGCATGTCCTACTTCCATTAATCTTTGAAAAGGTAAATACAGAGCACCAAGATTGGTTCTTACTGTGCTGAAAACAAAAAATCTATTTCTATTGCTCCTATACTCACCTCTACAAAAAATGGAGCATTATTTAGCCATTAAATAAGAAAGAAAACAAAACCCACAATTTTTTTCCACTTACAGCAGCCGGAAAGTGTTGAAAAAGAAAATCCCAAGAATAGAAGACAAAACAAAATGGAAGAACAAATGGTCTGCAAGAAGCTGCTAGCATTTCCGCCTTAATTATGAAAAGATTCTGTCAGGTCAGATACATCTGCTACATTGGTATCCCACACAAGGAGAGCAATTATCAAGTTGAAAGGTTGGAATTACCTAAATACTGGTATCAAATTCTCATCCCCATCCTTCTCCTGACTCTTTAGGATAGGCTTCACTACTGAGGGAGCTGTGGCAGCATTTTTCCACCAGGCACCTTTTTGCTTTTACCTTCTTCTTACTGGATTGAAAACATCCTTGGCCCTTGTAGCATTATTGCCTGGAAAATGATGCTGCATCTGTACTGTCCAATGGCATTTCAAGACTTAATATTTAATATGCACATTCAAAGGAGTTTTTGCATTTGAAATTGATGTTCTCATAATCTGATTTCTGACTTCTTAGTAAATCCTTCTACTCTAGGATCAACTCATCTAGAAGTCCCTGGATCGAAGCCACTGGTTTACAAAGGCAAGCACTATTTAGAAGGGTTTCTGCCTATCAAAAGGGAGAGGAAGGTTTTCTAATCTCACCCAAATGGATATTAAAGAAAAGATTTACTAAATTCAGGTCAAAACTAAGCTGACAAGGCTTGAGGCATAAGCCAAACCCTTAACAAAACTAGGGACCTCTTCTTGATAATATCGGTGTTATGCTGGAATTTGGAATGCAAGTATGAAATCCTTTGGCATTTAGATATCATTCTGGAGCTGGAAGGCACAGACTGTTGAATCTGTATGATGCAGGAGCATCCCTAGGCAATGTAGCAATCTAGCATAATTTTTGAAAATAGTGGCTTTGTGGTTTATTTATGTTGTTTGCTTGACTATTGGTCGGTGGTTATAAGTCTGTGATAAAGAAATTTTTGCATTTTACTGTAGTTTCGAGTTGGCTCTTGCAATTTCATTAGTAGTTTTTAAAGTGTGCAATGGATGTCATCAAATTTTGAGAAGAATTGGATAAGCGGAAGATCATCATTCAATATGTGAACACCTATTAGGTTGACAATTCTTTGTAGTTTTACCTTTTGAATGTGTGACGGGTTGTTTGGCGTTTGCTACCATAAAGGAATAATTGTGGAGATTTAGAACCATGTAAGATGTATGTTGAGAATTGCATGTAGGTTATCCACTGTTTTACCATTTGAGCATGAATAATTTTTATTTCTAGCTGATGACACATTTCATGAGTTATTTGGTTTTGGTCCACCTTGTGGTCAACACATATCATAGAGGAGGCACGAGGATGCTATTTATATGAGGGAGAATTGTTTGGAAGTAAGCGGGTAAAGAAGGAAGAAGAGTGAAATTGGGAGGTCCAAGATTGAGAATGTGAGAAGGAATAAAGGAGTATGATGTGGGCACAAATTAGTGGGAACTAATAGTGTGGCATTTGGGAAGTTAGTGGGGCTAATTGCTATAGAACAGTGTTTGAGTAATGTAAGTGTACTTGAATTATCATTGTAATAGGAGTAATGTTTGTAGCCTATGCAGAAAGGTTGTGGAAGTTGTAATTATGGTTGCAATCGTGCAAGTTTGAAATCAATAAGGTGCTATGGTTACCATGGTTGCATGGCTAGATAATCCTTCATTGGACCCTCTATCCATGATTGCATCAAGGGGTATTAGAGAAAGGTATCCTTCAACAAGAGTGTCAGGTAGAAGATTCTTGGAGATTACTGATTGTAAGTGGATGATCAAGCTGTGGCAGTCCACAAGAAGCTTGTTAATAGAGACAATAAGTTATTAAATAGAGCACTGACTATGAGAGTTTATAGGAGTGGCTGTGGATAGATTGTCGACCTAGAGGCAGTTCTCTTCAAGTCAAGATGTCATTGAAGAGAGGGTGAGGTGATATTAATGTGCTAGCAGAATGGAGGAGATGCATGAGATGTTGAAGGCTATGCAAATCAGATGGATGCATTTGAGTGAAATCATTGGAGTAACTCTACCTCTAGGGCCAAGGAGAGCAATGAAGAGCAGGAGCTAGATTATGCAGACTCAAGTGGAAATGAAGCGGATAAGGAACATTGGTAAGAGGACCAGAGTGGATATCCCAAACTATTTTGGAAACTTAAATTTTAAGGAGTTGATAGTTTGGATCATTGATCTTGAAGATCATTTTGAGGATAAGGACATTGTGGACCTTGATAGGGTGAGAATTGAAAAGTCATGTTTGATTATGGTGGAAGGAAGATCAGTTAGAGAGGAATAGGATAGACAAGCCTAAAATCGAAAAGTGGGACCGGATGGTGAAGAAGCTGAAAGTCAAGTTTGTTATGGCAAATTACCAATAAGAGCTGTTGAAGGAGTTGCAGGATTCGCTGAAGAGTAAAATGGTTGTGAAATGATACATGGGGGAGTACTACTCATTGACAATTTGGGCTAGACATCTTGAAGGTGAAGGAACTAAGAAGGTGGCAAAGTATAACAATGTCCTAAGGGAGTCCACCCAAGAGGAATTGGGTATGTGGAATATCTAGGCAGTAGAGGAGGCCACTAGTTGGCACTCAACACAAAGAAGAAGCTGAATTGAAAGTTGGAAGAGAAGCAAAATTGCTAGAGAGAAAAAGAGGGAAAGAATTAGAGCAGCAAGACGAGGTGCAGTGATAGGAGAGCAACCCCAAGGGGTCAAGGGAGAGATATCTAGTACCACAATGAAAATGCTCCAACACCCATACCGAACTTAACAACTTATAATAATGTATATTAATACTATTTTTTATTATTTTATATATATACAGCTCTGTACTTATGCCTGGTGGATTTTTTTCACTATACTGGTGTACCTAAATCTTTTCCTATTCCCATTCTCAAACTGGAAATTGAGCAAGTACTTAATAAAATTGATGAGAGGTTAGGTTATCATCAAATCCATATCAAGGAGATGAATGGAAAATTGAGATTTAGATGGGTTTGTTCTCATGGTAAATCATGCCATTTGGTTCAATCAATTTATCATGCTTTTTCAAGAGACTGATGAATTGGGTCTTTTGACTCTTTAACTGTATGTTGGTAATAATTCTGTTGGATAATTAATAAATATCATTATTAGCAAGTATAGAAAAACATTTAGAATATTTGCTAATGGTTTCCAATGCCTTGAGAAGAGAGAGGCTATATTTGAATTTGGAGAAGTTACTTTCTTTCTAGAAGAATTATTTTTTCTTGGTTTCATGATCTCAATATAGGTACTAACAGTCCATAAAAATCGCAAGGAATGGTGAATTGATCTATTCCACAAACTGTAACTTAGGTGAGAGCTTTACATGGACTAACTAATTTTTACAGCAAGTTAATAGAATTTCAAAGGAATAGGACTGACAATAACATGTATCAATTGACCATATCAGAAATTACATAGATAGTATGAACTGCATAGAAGCATAAATCGTTTGGGGAATAAATGGGCAAACCAGAGGAGTAGGACTTTTTGAAAAAATTGCACAAAATAAGGAAAAAATTGGATTTACAAAAAAATGCGGAAAATTGAAGAAAAACAGTCAATAACTACTTTTTTTAACAAATTAAAGGACATATCCATAGCATAGATTATAAAGTTTAGATGATAAAAGACTTATATAAGTGATTCAAAGCACTTGCACAACCTCCTGATATATTTTTCACTTGGAGGACTCAAAGTTTTAACATTGATTTTGTTTGTATAAATTTCAATTGAGCTATGATTTGAAGTAGCGCCAAAATATGATGCGGGCTTTCTTATTTTTTAAAATCAGAATGAAGTTTTCTTTGCAAAATATTGTCAATAAAAGAAAATCTTCATATTCATATAAGTAGAATTCATTTTCTAGAATTCTCTCAAGTTCCTTTTATTATATATATTCAACAAACAATTATATACAAACTTGGCATGATATACACATGTGAAGTGATATATACACATGTATAAATGAAAACAACTTTATATGTGTTGAACCTAGAGACTGAATTGCATGAATTATTTAATTTAATTTTGAGTAGAGTTTTAAATATCTAGCAATTTGATTAATTGTGAGAACTTATGTCATAATTGACAAGCCTAAAATGATTATAATGATTATTGTAGGGTTCTTTGTTTTCTCCAAAACAAATAAGGCAAAACTTTGTTACCTTGTTCTTTTAGATCATATCACAACAAATAAATAAGGCAGCTTTGTTACGGTCTTCTTTTGTTTCATATTGCAACAATTTAAATATTTGAAATCTATACAATCAAAGTCAAGGTTAAAAAAGAAATAGTATCACTCAAGCTATACAATATATTCAATGTAGAAAGAGAGGAAAATTTTGACTGTAATCACCTTTCTCCCATGCTACCTCCCAACTCTGCAACACTTCAGGACTTTGCAACACTTTTGACCCAACTTTCTTGGCCGCGTCTTCAATGTCGCGTGTCGATTTTGTAGAGAATCATGTCACATTTTTGCGGGCTTTTCTTGTTAGCATCGCTTTTAGGGTTTCTACTAGTTACTCGCATTTTTTTGCCAATTAATCGCCGCTTTTTGCTGATTAATCACTTTTTAAATTGCAAAAAAAGCATTGAAATTCGTTGACCAAATATCTCGATTTTTTTGGGAATAAATCGCTGCACATGTAGATTCCCGATTAATCGACTATAATTGCAATTTTTTGTTGTTTTCTGCTTCTATGCTATTAATATATATTAATAGTCAATAATAATTTAAATTTTGAAACTGCTTTATAATATTAATTATAAACTATAGGCGTTCGCTACTTCCTTGTTAAAGGGCCATCTATAATAATCAGTGTTACCCCGAGACGGGGAGACTTTGAGGTCTCCGGTACCGGTACTGGTACCGGTACGCCTTTTTCAAAAACAGGAGACGGGGGTACTTGGAGACGGCAATTTTTTTTTTAATATAATATAATAATTATTAAGAAATATCATAGATTCATAACATAGTGCTTTGAAAACAAGAACAATGGAAAGTTATAAGTATGAAGTTATGAACATTGAACATTAAAAGTTTAAAGAGTCAAAGACTAAAGTCTAATACTAAATAACAGTGTCATTAATATAGAGTCAAATAGTTCAAAAGTTCAAAACTCTTATTGCATATCTCATAGTCATATCTGATTTTTGAATATGCATATGATCATCATCATATCAAAAATCGACATCGCTGAGATTATCATTACATATTGAAATTTGAAATAATTAGTCGGCCCTAACCCAACTGAGATATATAGTAGTACTTATTATTATATTAATAAATAATATATTATATAATCCAATAACAATATTTTATAAATTGTAATTCATTATTTGTTACATTAATATATAAATATTGAATATTTATTTATTTGAATTTTGTCTATTTAACATATAATATTTATTAAAAATGCTATATCTTTAATGGCCTTGCTAAAAAAACATTCAGATAAGTCAAAATCATAAAATGACTTAATGTTGTATTTTAAATTTGTTTTTTAATTAGGAGACGTGGGGGAGACTTCATTTTTTTGGAATCGGAGACTTCGATTCTTCAGGAGACTTCGTCATGAAGTCTCCGGCCATTTTTAAAGTCTCTGGAGACACGAAAAGTCTCCGAGACGCGTCTCGGTCTCCGAGACGCGTCTGGAGGGGGGGAGACGGGTCTCTGGGTAACACTGATAATAATGCATAATAGTTATAATTTTAAAATTAGTGTATAATATTATTTATATATTTGATCTCATCAAAATCCATGGGGCAAGGTGTGCGGAGAGCTCGGGTCATATTGAAACTGCGATTTAGAACAAAGTCATGAGCTGCTTCGACACTATCTCACATGCCCCCCACAATTTAGGATGATTGAGGCCCTTTCAAATTTTGTTGATGACCGCCATTGCTCCTCCCACTCCTCTGTTTAGGGTTTTCTAGAGGTCGAAAAGAAAACTAAAAGGACAAAATTATAAATTTTTTCCATGCCGATTCTGCATTGTCTTCACTTCCATCCTGGAATCAACCCTATTTTTGAGTGATTTTAGGGTTTTGCAATGATTTTTAATGTTTTTTTGCTAATTTTTAGGGATTTAAATATGATTTTAATGCGATTTAAATTCAAAAAGCCTAAAGGTCATTGAAAATTGGGTCATCGGTTTTTTTCAGGGAAAAAATTGGCTGACTCTAGGATTCAGGATTAATCGGGTATAATCAGTAAGTTTTGCAGATTTCTGCTTCTGGGGTATGAAGAAGTTTCAACATTTTCAAGCAGAAAGTTGTTTAAGGTATTAGTTTTGAGGTTGGTAAATGAAAGTTGTTTGAAATGGAGTAAGATACTAGTAAGATCATTATTGAATTAGTACTTAGCTAGAAGGGGATATCCGTAGCCTTTTTTCAATGAAAAATTTATTAATGCAATTCCACCGATGATAAAGGTTTGTATGAAATTTTTTAATCTTTGAAGGATTAGAGATGTTACTCATGACCCAAGAAGTCTGATCTATACAGCTCGTTAATCTATAAGTTGTCTACAAAATCAGGTAATCCAAATTCCATAAATGCTAAGTTGGTTCTATCTCCTCAAAGTTATTATCTTGTGTCAATCACAGAAGTGCTATGAGAAATGTAATGCCAAGTACAAGGAATGCAGTCCTTAGTCTTACCATCACGCTCAAAGATGTGATTGGATTTGATAGCTTGAAGCAGCTGTAAGAGGATAGCGTGTAAGCTCACTTCAAAATTCAACTAATTTTCATGTTTCAGTAAGGTGGATAGCAATATTAATGTATAGAAGCAGTCCTACAATAACATGAAAAGAAGTAAATTTCTTCATAATTCAGCTAACCAACAGCTGAAATTAACAGATTCCAGCGATTTGCATTATAATATTTTTTTCTCTTTAAAGCTGGTACAGTAGAACTAGAAAATATTACGAGTAATAATAATACCTCAAGCTAAAATGCAGTGTAGTAGCAGACTTTACAATTTGAAAGCATTTCAAATTACCTGAGGTGATACTAAATATGTGTCAATATACCTCAAAGGCCAATGCACCACTATTGAATGTGCTTGTGGAATGCTTAAAATAAGTTTAAAAACTGTCAAACATTGAACATGAATTAATATAAGTCATACTTATACATAAAATACCTTGCAACAGTTGATTTCAAAGTTTCTTCTGTAAAGACATTTTTGTTTCGATTCAGATAAAGAATGGTCTTTTTATGGAAGATCCATTTGCAAAACTTATGTCTGCATGAGAGCACAAAGTGTTCTGAAATGCTTCTTTTGCACTGTGCTGTAGAAATGCCTGAAATGCTTCTTTTATGTTGGGGTGCAGTGACACATTTATTGTTTCTTGACATCTCATAATTTTAGGCTTAGTCTCACACTTTGGCTCATATATGCCACAATTCAGATCTCAAACGAAGCTGTGAAAGCAATGGCTAAGCAAAATTCAAAGGCAATAGAGGAATTGAAGGACAAAGTTGATTATTTGGAAAGATATTTAATTGAGGAAGGTGAAACTGAAGCTGCAAAATTTATGATGATAATTGGAGGAATGCTTAACCATATGGTAAGATACAATTTTAACTCTCAAAAAAAATATTATTTCTTTTTCTTCCTCTGAATTGCATTCATAGGCCATATTTATGTTTTTAATTGACCAGCATGTTTTTCCTATAATATATCATTTTAGTTTGAGAATAACTAATACTAATTGTGTGAATTGGATATTCGTATGCTGTAAAGGTGATCCCAATGATGTTTATATGGCAAATAACTAATATTAATGGCATGATCTGGATATTTCTCTGCTGCAGGTTCCTGCTGAAAAAGATGAGCTCAATGATGTTTATAAGGCTGCTCTGAAAAAGATGTGGAATATCGTTGAGGATTCGGGATGGATTCTTAAATTTGAAAATGAAGAAACAATGCAAGAGATGGTGCGTTATTTGAACTTTTTAATTGATCCATAAACTGCCTCAGATATCTCTAATTTGGCAATTCAAAACAACCTCTATTGAATGAACAGAAGTATTACAGTCCTTATAAACATGGAACAGTTATATACATGCGATCAAACATCATACCAAAGCAACAAAACTGAAATTGATGCAACATACACTGGACAATGACTGAAATGCAAGGATTTGGTCTGGAGAAACCCTAAGGGGGAAATCTTCAGTTTGGATGAACAAATCACTATCCAACTCCACTATCAAAAGTCACGTACAATCATGCAAGATGAATATAGGTCTTAACACAATCTTCACAACTCCTCAACAAGTTACAAGAGTAAAAACATCCATCGTCATGCTGCTCCATTCCATCCTCTGCTTCAACAATGGCTTGGAATGCATAAATTCACTTACAAATTAAGGCAAACATGAGTGACAACCTTCATGAAGACTTCCAAACCTTATTAAGTAAAAGCTTGTTCATCCCACAAAACCAGAACACTTGGAAGTCGAAATAAACAGCCAAAACCTTTCAAATGCCATGTAACACTCACACAACATGCTTGCCAGTTTCACACCAATATGTTTGCTCATTAGCAAAACATGGCAGTTTTGGAACTAAATGCAAGATGATCTTTTTCCTTAGGATTCTCTAATCACCCCATGCCTTCAATAACCCTACATATATGCCTCAATGCACCAAATTGACAATCTACTCTTCCACATGAAAGATCACCTTGATTGAAATGGAGAGAAAAACCGATCTCCTAATCATAATCAAAAACCTATTTTCAGATCATTAATATTTTTAATTGTGACAATACTAAATCTCTTGTGCCCTTTTCATCCTCCTCACTTTTATTAAATAGACCAGAAATAAGTGGATAGGTAGCACAATGCTTGTGATCTATATGTTCTTGTCACTGAAGCTAATTTGATCCTTTCTAGCTAATGGAAGAGTCATGTTTCCCAATGCTATTTCTAAGGTTCTTCTAGAATGAATAATTTCTTTCAACACCTTTCCACGATTGGAAATGCAGCTATACCACCTGCAAATTTATCCTTTTCGACTCTCAAAAAAAGTTCATAAATATAATTCTTAAGTTTCTATTAACTTCAAATGATACTCCTGCTACTCCACGCTGACCTTGTATAACACAACTACTTTCTTATTTGAGTTCAAGAGAGTGCAATTTTAACCATGATCACACCATACAGTGCTCCCTAAACTGGCACATCTCCTAGTTCTCATTTCGTTATCATTGAATTTCAAGGTTTTACAAAGAAATTCAAATCTATAGATGGAATTGTCTTTATCCAATGGCTCAAGCTTTCTCCAAATATATAATCAATCTTTTCTTTTATGAGTTGTGGGAAGTAAGAAAGATTCTAATTGTTTTATTTGTTTTCTCCTTTTGTGGATAAGGCTGGGTGGCAATGCCTTTTTTCACCAAGCTTCAAATTCACTCAAACAGTTGTAGTGTCTTAACATGTTTGATCTTTATTTGCAGGTTGATGATGATCTTATACCACCTGTGCTAAATAAACCTTACTAAGCTTGCCATCATTGGAATGCACCGAAACTAATGCAGTCTTTGTGGCTGATTTAGCTCAATTGAGAAGCTAATAAGGCTTTTGCAAGGTTGTGAGGCAAAGCTGCTTGTGCTATAGAAGTTGGAATTAATAATATCCACATTAGTAGAGTAATATAGATGTGCTGGTAAGGGCAGAGATCATAAAGAGAAGTAAAGCAGCCCCTTGTATCTAAATGGTTAGGATAAGGTCAGTTTTGAACCTATTTGCCAATGTGGCAAATTTCATTTTTCGAGTACAATATCAGTACACAATGGGATGGTAAGAGATTTAAATTGGGTAAGCCTATGTTGCAGAATCTAAAATAATTCTGCCTCGCAAAATTATCTCATGCAAGGAAAAAGTTCAATGTTACAAGAGGTTTGTATCAATATGAAAGGCCACCTTAACAATGATTATTTGGATGCAATTGGAATGGCCTAGCTTAGGTTTAATCTAAGGGTCTAATTACCTTTAGTGAGTATGAAGTTTAGATTCTTAATTTTAGAACATTCATGAGTTTGTCCTTTGGAGCTCCAAATCATTTTTGGAGCATGCCAATTTCGATCCTCATAACTCACTTTGGGTAATTTTAATCCATCATTTTGACATTCATTTTACAATTTAGCTAGCCATGTTCAAAGTCTAAGTGAATTTGCAATTATGTTCAAAGGTCGAGGTGAAAGAGGTATGAGAAAAAGCAAGAGAATGAGTGAATTTTTTTCTCTCATAAATGTCCTAGAAATGGAACCACACAAGGCTTTTCTAAATTTGACGAAAAATAATGTTGCAACCAATAGAGACATCCTTAGCATATAATTAATATTATGTCTCCATTAACCTACATGATTGTAACTCAAAGTGGGCTAATTATAATTACTTTGTTTTGCCACGAAGACATTTCTCCATAATTTTTTTCTTGGCATTTTATGAATAGGGTTGACTTTCATAGAGTAACTCTAAAACATAAAACTTCTGAAAAAAATCTTGTTAAATAATTTGACATATATTGGACTTCAATTGATTAAGCTTATAATAATTTCCAGGTCTAACATGGTATCATTTCACCTACTTGTTAGTCAATATTATTGTTGCAATGAGATTATTTGTATAAGAGAGTGCCATAATAAAAAATAAGATGCAAAACTTGATAATAATAAGCCAATATGAAAAAGGTGACCTCTAAAAGTTTAAAATAAGAATATATTATTGAATATGATGCTTAACAATTATATATTACCTTCTTTATATATGCATCATTAGGCAATATTAGTACCATATCCCCTTGACTATCTAAACCTACAAAAAATATATTTAGGAATTTATGAATGACTCGATCAAATATTATGTGAGCCTTAGTTATTACACATCTCAATATACACTATATGCTAAATGTATAACATGCCTTCCCTTTGGCACCAATGTTGTCCTTGATTTTGACTACATTGGGATATTATTAGATTTTTTTAGCCCATCAAGACAAAACCTCACTAGGCAACTCTTCCACTTGATCAAATACTATGTAATCACCCTCATTTGCAACCTCTTTGTGTGTAGAGGATGATTCAAGGTCCAAAATTATTTGACCCTCCTCATCAAGCTTTAGTAACTCTGTTTATGAAAAAATTCCATTCCCAATAACTTCCTTCAAGAAAAAAACATAGAAGTCTAAAAGCATTTTTGCCAACGAAGGTAACTTAATTAGTATGCCACATTTCTAATTTTCTACAAGATACATTAAGACCACAATACTTAGGGGAAAGCATCCTTTTATTTCAAGGACAACTACTCATATGATAACAAATGCGTAAAAACCTTACCTCCAACATATAAATGCATTTTCACTAGAATGTTGGTAAATTTGTTGCATCGTCCAATGTTTTGCAATTTCCAAGTTCTCTTTGACACTAGGGAGGACCTTTTATCAGTGTTGAATGTGTTTTCAATTGCTCAAACCTTCATGTGTACCTTGAAGGATGAGGTGGACTAGCGTTGGACTAGAGAGATCTCAAATGAGGTATGAAAAGAAGTGTTATATCATTACTTTGGCAATGACAACCATTGAACCCATCTCTCTTGCATATTGAAATCAAAACACCATTGATAACCCCCAAGTATTTGTTGACCACTTCAATTTATCCATCAAATTGGGGGTGATAAGAACTATGTGCTAGTTGATTGCCCAAACATGAGCATGATTTATTCTAAAAGTATAAGTAAATATAAGATCATGATCAATGATTCTTGGGGTCAAATCTACCTTTGAATAGTCTACATAAAACTTGCTACATTTGTATGCCACAAATGTATGTGACAATGCACAAAAATTGATATATTTCATGGCTTGATTTTTGAAAATCATGATGCTACATTTCCTATGGGCAATTTGGTAATGAAATCCATAACAATCTCCTCTCACTATTGACTGGGAATAGATAGAGGGGACAAAAGGATTGGGTTCTTAATTGTCTCACCCTTATTTTGCTGGCACACTATGCATTTTGTCACAAATTTGTATACTTCCCCTTTGAGACCTTCCAAAAAAAAATCATTGTCGATTGACGGTAAATCTTCAAGAAGCCTAAAATACCTATCTATTGGAGAATCATGGAGCTCCACAAGAACCTTATGCTTGAGGGTTGAGTTCTTGCAAAGGTAGAATCTATCCTTGTACCATAGATCATATTCCCCTTTCCACATGAATATTTTAATATGATTAAATCTTGTTAGAGCTTCTAAATGAAATTTTGTGTATCTATATTATTTCTCCATTCTGATTGTGCTTTTGTACACTCCAAATGTGACAAATTATTCCTATCCATGTGGAAAAGTAAGGGAAAATGCAAGGGACTACTCTCTTCACAAGAAAATGTTCCTAGTGCAATTGGTAGAACATTATTTAGTTGACTTGTGGTACTGATGACATAGGTGATAATTTTTCTATACATAGTCATACGATTTTGTTGACCATTTTTTAAGGAAAGGAAAATGTTCAAACATTATGCTGGTATTTCAAAGGTGGCTTCAAGATGGAAATGTGATTATTTTCTTCACAAATTCCTTCCAATAACTTTTATTGTCCAAGAAACTCAATGACTATAAGAGTTAGTAATAACTCTCTTTTTCTTAGTGTACTAAAGATTCCTTCTACACCATTTATTATCGTACTTGGAAATAGGCTTGTAATGGTCAATTGTGATTAAGAGTGGAACAATCAAGTAGAGGTTCCTATGATACTCTGTTTGATATTTGATTTGGAATTTTTTGTTGTTTGATGTTTATCTTTAAATGTTTAGATTAGGTGGATTGGGATAAAGGGCCCAAACCCTTACATGACAACCAATCTAGGCAAGAAAGAGGGATCTCATAAGCTATGAGACTATGAAAGAAACTAGAGAGAAAACAAATGCGAAGCTTTTGACCGGATCTTCAAATCGATAGGAAGTAAAAGTCTTGACCTCAAATAAAAAAATACTCTTTCTTGACAAGAGGACGAGTGAGAGAAGATGACACATGACCTTTTCTCCATCTATGAACCACAATCTAAGAAATGGAATCATCCATATTCACAGCAGGAGGGGAAGATAGATGAAGGCTCCCTTTAGGAGGGAAAACGTTAGATGAAGGGGGACAACAAAAGGATGAGGGAAAGGCAACCAAGATCCACTAGAGAAGATAAGACTGGACTAAAATTTGATGGAGTGAGAGGAGATCTCAGAGAAGAGGAGCCACCACAAGGTCCATAAGACAAGATAAGGCCGCCCCAGAATCTAGCCCATCAAAACCCTAAGAAGAAGCCCTGTCCAAGGAAGCATGATCCTCAATAGTTGAATGATTGTCATAAGAGTTTTGCCACCAAGAAGCATGGTGCTTTCCGTGACCCCAAGAACAACTCGAAGCTAAATGGCTTGTGAAAAGAAACGACAACGATGGAAGGGGACGCCCTCATTATCCAATGGTTGAGACCAAGGTCGCTCCCCAACCATCAAAACCATGTCCCCATGAAGAGGTAAGGAGATCAATATCCACTAGAAAATGAGCAAGGGTGGAATGCCCCTTGAAGGAAGTGGAATAATCATCCTTCAGAAACTGACCAATACAATTTCCAATACCTTCATAATAGGAAGTCTCACAAGTTCAAAGTCGAAACTAAGTTTAGTGTTATTAGTTAGAATGAATGAAGAGCGTACAATGAGATTTTATCATAGGCTCATTAAATTTTATATATATATATATATAGTTGCATGTGTGAAAATAACATATTTTATTCTAAAAATATGGATATAAACTATTTTTAAAATAAACTCAACCACAAGCTTTTTCCTGCTTATTGTTAAGTGCAATTAAGTGAAAATTTTGAAAGGCAACAGACAAATTTTTAAAAATAAGTGATAACTCAACTAGTTATACTATTTTTCAATCAAAATAAAACCTAATAAATCATATAAGAATATGGGTGTCTGTTGGTTTTATCTTACGTTGAGAAAAGTAAATAAATTTCTTGTTGTGAAATCGACGTGAATTGTGTAATAGTGGGTGTTTGCTTTGTGGTTGATTGTTGTATTGTTTTTTTAATTTTTATGTTTTGGCAATTGTTTGAATACTTGATACTAATGTCTTTTTACTAAATTTGCAAAAATTCTTATCCAAATATAAGTAAATCATTGTATCCTTTTCCTCATATGGGATCTAATGTATATTAAAAATCTCCATTTGATTTATCCAAGCGTGCAGGTCTTTGTCATTGATCTTACACATATGCACCTTTGGTAGCACATTTTGAGATTCAAAATTAGTGTTGACCATGAGTTGAAGTTGCACTACATTAGGATCTAGATTGTGTTGTCCCATAGAACCACTTTGGTGTTGTTGAGTTGACCATGAAACCAATAACTTATTGACAAAGTATAATAGAATATCCAACTTCTTACTATTGTTATCCAAATCATCTTGTTTGGCTATGTCAAACTTGATATTTTGCATATTCTTTTCTAATAGGTAAAACTTGCCATCTAATGAAGAAAATAGTATGTATGTCTATACCCAACAAAATTGAAAACCTAACTTAGTATAACATCTTTTAGAGGATTTTTACTTAGCATGTATCATTTCCCCCCAAACTCTAGCTTTTGGCTTTGTCATGTTGATGATCTTGTCAATGTAGAACTTCACCTTTGATCCAACTTTGATTGATAAATCCATCCAAATAATTTCCATTTGTTCAAAACAAATAAAAAATAAATTGAAACTTCTATTAAGACTTACTAGATTTTAATCCCCACTTTTTAAAAAAAAATTAAAAGAAATTCAATGTTTTTTAATGTAAGAAGTAAATTTGGTCAAAACCCTAATTTCATAATTTCTTCAAAAATGTTTCTAGTGACCTTAAATTTGAAGTATAGTTGCTTCAATGTGCACTTGATCAATCCTACAAATTTTAGAAAAGACTACATAATAATAAAAGAGATGTGCTTGATAGTATGACCCAAACTTCAATTTTTGCCTTATTTCTTGCCTTCTGGGTGCCAATAACATGCTCTAATATCACTTGTAATAAAATTACTTGCACAAAAGATAATATAACACGAAATGAGATGCAAATACTTGATAATTATAATCCACTTCAAGGGGGCAACTTGAATTTTTTTTAAAGAAGAACAAACTTAGCAATATGATGCTTAACTACTCACTTCCTCAATATATATTAGTGTAGCATTGAAAATTTCATACTTGTGCAATTTTACATTTACTTTTTGAATCTGTGTTAGTCTAGGCTTTAATGTTGACATTTCTATATGAAAATTCTATTCTTCATTCAAAGAACATAAGATGTCACCAACTTCCATGTTTAATTTAACCAAAATTATATTGGCTGGGAGTGTTACATGCAAATATTTGTGTGACATGTTAGCGTTCGGTGAATATTTCAAAATTGAAAAGGCACACTTTTTTACGTGGCTTGAATAGGACGTATTTCATAATGCTCAAATGAGAAATAATACGTCTACTCTGTTGTCTAAACAAACAAAACTCCCTTTTACCATTTTTTGAGAAACTTTAAGAACAAAGATTTCAAGACAACCCTCAATTCTTCTCTCTTAGGGCCCGTTTGGTTGAGGGGTGGAATTGGAATTGAACGGGAATTGGCATTTCCGAATTCCCAAAATGTTCAATTCCCTGTTTGGTTCCAAAATTCAAAATTGGAATAGGGTTATGCGAATTCTAATTTTGGGCCTTTTTGAGCATTCCACAATTCCCCCTCAGGACCTAGAATTGGAATTGGAAATTGGAATTGGAATTGAGAGTATTATTTTGTGAAGGAAATTTCATTCCCATTTTTGTGTTAATATTATATTGCTATCAGAATGTATATATAAATTTGTGTATATATACACATGCGTATATATATGTGTGTATATACACATGTGTATATATACATGTGTGTATATATACATATGAGTGTATATACACACATGTACATATATAGTATAAATACATGTATGTATATATACATATGAGTGTATATACACACGTGTGTATATGTGTGTATATATACACACATGTGTGTGAATATACATGTGTGTATACTCTTGTGTGTATATATACATACATGTATATATATAGTATATATACATGTATGTATATATACACACATATGTATATACATACTCATATCTATATACACATATGTGTGTATATGTGTGTTTGTGTATATATATACACAAATGTGTGTGTATATGTGTATATGTGTGTATACACACATGTGTGTATGTGTGTATATATATACACATATGTGTATATGTGTGTATATATACACATGTATGTATGTGTATATACATACATGTATGTGTATATATATGTGTGTACATGTGTATATATACATGTGTGTATATATACACATGTGTGTGCGTGTATATATACACACATGTGCGTATATGTGTGTATATATACACATGTGTGTGTGTATACACACATGTGTGTATATATGTGTATGTGTGTATATGTGTGTGTATATATGTATATGTGTACAAAAACAAAATTCCAATTCCAATTCTAGTTGTGTGGAACCAAACACAGAATTTGCATCTTCTCAATCATCTTCGAGGTGAACCAAACAGGACAGCCATATTCTAGAATTCATTTTGAGAATAGCACAAACCTAGAATGGATTCAATTCTAGAATTGGCAATTCTAGCATGCACAAATTCCGCCAACCAAACGGGCCCTTAAGGTTATTCTCTCTTAAGGAAACTTTGCCAAAATATTTGTAGCTATCACAACAATCTATCAAAGTACTTTGCTACAATTTACTTCCACTTCCATAGCAAGTGGAGCTCTTCAAATAAGGGCTTTCACTTCCATATAAATCACATTTATTGACAGAAACCTTAGTTATTGGTAACACTCTTATTGTGTTCTTCTATTCTATGTGCTTATTGCATGATAATATTTTTAAGAATAAATCCATTTATAACTATTTTCAATTCTATTTACATGCAATGATTATTTTCCTCGTAAACCAATGCTAATGCCATTATTCAATATTTTACTTTATTATTCACTTTTAATCCTTAATGTAACTAGTATTTAAAATCTCTCATCTATTATTTCCCTTTTAGATGTTCATGGAGGTTAAAAGACTAAAACAAAGTTTGATAAAGTAAAACACCTAAGCAACCCCAACAACTATTCCATCTGTGTGTGCATGTTAGAATGATTCTAGCACTTAGGTCAAACAATTTGGAAATTTTTGAAATGATTGATAAAGGAAGATAATGCTACATGAGGACGTCAAAACATAGAGCTTCAAAATCTTATGGTAGGTTTCGCTACATTTGTAGTTTTGTTTCAAATCAAAATTAGACTTCAATTATTCCTTGTATTTTTTATAGGTTAGTATTTTGTTTATTCGTTGCATGTTTGATCTACTGACCAAGGCCATTTGGGAGTCGGCTTTCCTTTCCATCCCTCATCGCCCTATCTTTAGATCTAAACGTCGGAACACTTGCCCCATGAACCGTTGGTTCGACAATGACTATAAAGATTTCCACCACAGATTACGTTCGGCCTTTGAGTCCCTCCCTTCAGATTATGTTGATCTATGTTACTCCTACCACCGATTTCTTCGCGCGAAGAAACATTCTTTCATTGCTTCACGATGCAGAGCCTTGTGTAACACACTTACTCAGGATCCTAAGCTCTTTTGGCGTACCTTATTCTCGCGGCACCCCCCTCCGCCCTCAACCATCGACCTTGCCTCCCTCATCTCCCAGACCTCCACTCTCTATGACATCTCGGGCCAGCCATCTCTCCACCTCATCCCACCCCCTCACTGCCATATTTTCACTACATCCAACATTTACGAGGCTATCAGATCTATGAGATGCAGTAGAGCGGCCAACGAGGATGGTTTTCAGGTGGAGCTCCTCAAGCTCGGTATCACGTTACTAGGCTCTTATCTTCCCACACTCTTTAATAGAGTGGTTTGCACCAGCTTCCCTGAGGCTTGGTCGAGACATGTGATCCATCCGATCCACAAGACTGTATCAATATCGGACCCCGACAACTACAAAACCATCATGATTGGGCATACCTTTGCCAAATTCTATGCCACAACATTGAACACTATCCTTTCTTCGCAGCTTGACAGGTTAGATTGTAGGACTAGAGGTCAAGTCGATTTTCGTGCAGATTACGAGACCATGGACCAAATCTTGACACTACAGGCGATCATTGAGGAGGCTCGCTATCGCTCTACGAAAGTCTATTGCTGCTTCATCGACTTTTGTAAGGTATTTGATTCCGTCCCTTAGGTGGCCCTTTTTCAGAGACTTAGAGACATTGGGATATCTGAGATTATTTTGACTGTTATTATGAGACTTTACGAGCGTGTTGAGGGCAGATTCAGGACCCCAAAGGGCTTCTCAGATCCTATTCAGAGCACGATTGGGGTGAAACAGGGATGCCCTCTTTCCCCCACCTTATTTGACATCTACATTGACGAGCTCAAGGGTTTCATCAGAGACTCGTCTCTCCGAGGTGATGGCTGCTATTACACCAAGTCTTAGTTTCCATTCTTCTTTTTGCTGATGATGTGATTCTCTTAGCCTCCTCACCTGAGGGTCTCCAGAGAATTCTTGATATCTTGGCCTCCTTTTGTGACTTGAGACAGCTCGTGGTTAATCTGGGGAAGATATGGGTCATGGTCTTCGACTGCTTGAAGACCTCACATTTGCACTTCTACTTCCAGGGACAGGAGATCGAGATTGCCTCCGCATACACATACCTCGAGGTTAAGTTTTTTGGTCCTCGCTTTAGTTTGAGACCTGCTATTCAGCCCAAGATCAGCAAAGGGATGGGTTGCCTTGCCCTAATTGAGAGACAGTATTTTAGACACCACTTTCAGGACACCTCGTCCAAGTTATCCCTCATGGATTCTCTAGTTAGGCCTACTGTACTCTATGGCTCTGTTGTTTGGGGACCATCTCTCCTTGATTCCGACTGGGCCTCTATTGAGTGTATACAGGCTCTCCTCCTTCGTCGTATCATCAGATGTCATTGTACCACCTCCCACAACATCATCATGGCTGAGTTCGGGGCTCATCCCTTTAGGTTGGGAGCCATCTTTGACCTAGTTTGGTTTCTTCGCCGCCTACGTTGCTTCGCAAACTCTTCGGATGGCCGGAGTAGATACTCTTACCTCGCCTATTGCTCTTTTGTTGAGTTGGCTAGATCTGACACCTCCTCTAGAGCTCGTTGCTGGTATGCTCAGGCCACTTCCCTTTTGGGTTCCATCGGGATTGATATTGATCGTCTACCCCCCTTTTAGTTTTCTTTGGACGCCCCGGCTCATCTTCTCCCCTCTAGACAGGAGTTGAATGAGCATGTCAGACTTGACATCTACAGGCAGTACATCATCTCAACCTAGACCAACCCTAGTGGGGGTTTGCGTCCAAGGATGGATTTTTATGCTGAGCACTTCTTACACATCCAGGATGGGATCATCGTTCGACCCAGATATTTATCACAACATTGGTGTCATGCTCTCTGGATCACACTGGGATCTTTCAGAGTCGGCTCTCACCGCCTGCGAGCACAGACTGATCATCACATTGACAGAGAGGATCGTATTTGCAATTTATGCACATTCTCTGAGATTGAGACCGAGGCATATTTCATTTTTCGTTTCCCTATATACTATGAGATCAGAGGGAGATTCTATTGCTTATTCAGAGATTGCAGCTCCTTGACTTCCTTCTTTTGCTACTCTGACCAGAGGTGTCTGACACTCTATTTACGGGAGACGGTTCAGCTCCTTGACCATACCCTACAGCTTCTATTTCCCCAGAAGCTGGTCACTGAGCAGCTCATTACGGATTTCTTCTCGCCCTCACTCCCGACTCGGGGTGTGAAGCGGCCCTCATGTGCCTCCACCATCAGTCACTCCAAATCTATGAGACCTCGCAGTGCTTCTACTCATCAGCGACAGACCACCAGCAGATCACGACGATGACTCCATACCCTTATTCTTCCGGGTCACTATCCTTTTGTGTTGGATTTCTTTCCGCTCGGGAAGGACCCCTAGTCCTTGCCCTAGTGGTTCTTTGTTCTCTGCTTCTTCTTGTTTTGGTTCCTTGTTCTTTTTGTTGATCCCTCGACCACTGTTTGGTGGTCCGCTGGTTTCTTGCTTTTTGGTTGTTTGTTTCATGTCCCATAGACCCTTGTTGGTCTTCCGTTGGACATTAATAAATTTATCTTATCTTATCTTATCTTATAGTTATAGTTTAAACCAAATTTTTAGTTTAAAATATTTTCTTCATTTCTATCTTGTAAATCTCTTATTTATATGATGAATATTAGGATTTTTCTTTATTTGAGGTAGAATAAGAATTTGTTTGCATAAAGTAGTTATCTTTTTTCTATATCAATTTTTTTATAATACAACTAGTACTCTAATCTTCATGAGGCTAACCTAACTTAAAATAATTATACTTAAGGATTCATAAATGATTCAATTAAGAACTATGTGAGCTATAAGTAGCAATCACATATTCCAATACATGTTATAGGCTCAAGTTGTAGCATTCAACTTTTATAAAATATCTAGTCTCCCACATGTAGCATGCTAGAAAAAATGGCTAAAACTGTGTTCATTAAGGCTTTGGTAAAAAACATGCTTGCACTTATGCAAATAGAAGAAATATAAGTGGGGTTGACATGAGGATTGTATAATGTTTTGATCAAAATGATTACAAATCTCTTATCCTGAATGAGAGCCATGAGAAACTTGAAAGGGAGGTGATGTACAAATTTGGGACCCTTAAACAAAGATGATCTCCACACAAGAAGGGACATCTTCTAAGTTGCACAAGCACAAGTAGCATAAGTTTAGATGGATGATGAGAAAAATGCTATTAAACATGGCATTAAGGTTATTCTTACAAATATGACAAATTATAATAAAAATTGAGCTTGCTATCACCTATTATGGTTGTTCTCACCAAAATAGTGAATGATAAATGAGACAATGTTTCTTATGACAAGCTATGCCAAAAAAAACAATCTTTGACAAGAACTATTTAATGCGAAATAATAACACACCTATTTGTGTTTTTTTGAAAAAAACAAATGTGATAACATGACATTTATCATAGCTTTAGACCAAATAATTGTCCAACAAAAAAGAATTTAGTGATTTGCGCATAATCATGATATTAATGAACCCTCCTATTATTGTCCAACAAAAACGATCTTAGTGATTTGCACATAACCAATATGTTAATAAACCCTCCTATTATTGTCGAACAAAAATTATCTTGGTTATTTCCACAATCAATATGTTAATGAACCCTCCTATTTTGATAGGTTCATATTTTAGATGTGAAATATAAGACTTAAGAAGGGTGCCTCTTACATTAAGATTGAGCATATATTTTTTGTGAAATTTTATTAGTAGAAAAATATTTTTATCTTCAAAATTTAGACAACAATATTATACATTTTTTTATGTCAGAACAATATATTAACTCTTTTTTGATATCAACTTATTAATTGTGTTTTGTTTTATTATTTAACGAATCATATATGTTATTGTTATTATATATATATATATATATATATATATATATATATATATATATATATATATATAAAAAANTATATATATATATATATATATATATATATATATATATAAATAATAAAGTATTCATACAAAAATATCTTAAAGAATATAAATAATTTGAAATCAGCTAAATTTTTGTTTGCCTGTAAATTTACTATATCACCTTCTAGGTGTTTCAATATAATTTACTTACGTATAAAACAATTCTTAAATAAAAAATAATTCTTTTTGTGTTCACATTATAAATAATAATAAAATAAATTTAAATTTGTAATGTTTTTAAAAGGCATATAAGATATCTATACTAATTATACTTATCAAATTCTATAGCTTTTCCTCAAACTTAAACATTCATACAAAGAAGTTCATATTATACCTCATAACTCTGCTCCATTATCAGGTAACATTCAGAACGAACCAGAAGACTATCTTTCCAAAATTCGTATAAAAAGTTGCATGTTCAACTTGTAAGCAATGATATTGAAGTCTTGCATATCAGGGTTTCAAGTAAAACCAGTGGAAATAGTTGATATTTAAATGAACTGCTGCTGATTTAATATTTGGAATGAACTCGGGGAAATTTCAAATTTACTAACTCCACCATAGGTGGTAATGCATCAAGGCTTATTTGGGGCCCGGAGCCTTTTTCTTTCCTGCTACCGCAAACCTCTTCCCTTTCATTGTCCGGCAATTGTTTTTAGTTCGTTGCCCTCTGCATGGCAAACCTGCTTGATGCCGCCGTCCTCTATAGCATCGAATTTCAACTAATCTCCTGATGGCAAGAGTGTTAAATCGTCGCTGCAAATTCATGTATTTAATCACAATCGCAACATAAAAGGACCCATGTTAGTACCAAAAAGCATTGATAAAAATTATTTTAGATGCATGAAATTTTCACAGTCCAGAAGCCATAAACTACTAAAAATTATTTTAGTAAATCAATAAGAAAGCTTATTATGTCAAATAGAGCAGAGCCCTTCTTGGACAAGAATATAACAAACATGTTCGGAAGAGATAATGTGTCCTTTGCATATACAAACAATATGATCTTGAGTGTGGACATCTTGGACTAGGAGATGTACTTTTTTCAGATTATAATGCATGTTTCCAGGATCAAAAAACTCCTTTGATTGGAGATAGAGATGCAAGATAAAGATTCTGCAGTCAGCCAGGAGCAATCACAGGTCAAGATAGAGAAAACGCGGGGTATAGAGATGGATATAAACACTTCCTGGGAACATAACGGAGTTCGAATTGAAACACAGATTTTTGAAAATGTACCAACATGCTGAAATCAGCATAGAAATTGGGCTCATCATTGATTATGAGCTGGTGAGGCTTAGTGCTCGAACACTAACTCACACTTTTGAAGAATCCAGAGTCAAAAGCTTGGATGCTGAGAACTTTTCCAGAAGGGGACATGCACTGGTTTGATCCTGGTGACTGAAGAATCCCGCCTAATTGCATAACTATTAACTAATCATTCCAGGCATGGAAACAGTAAAAGATCAATAACCTGGCATCGTACATTTCTAGCAAGAGGACTTGCCCTACAACTAAACTAGTGAGACTGCATTACACTTGCCAAACACATTGGAACCATCTATAGTTTTGTACCAATTCCAGAACAACCCTGAACTCCAGACCATAAAGACAGAAATCCGGCAAAAAGCGTGTTAATTGGTGATCGGGAAAGATGAAAATCTGATCTAAATTTGATCACCAACTCTTTTCCCTCTTCATGAGCATATTTCCTAATGCCCAATAGATTGGTAATTTAATCAATAAAAAAATCACAGTTTATTAAAAAATCGCAAATAAATGTGGATGGCAATATGATCGATTACAAAAAAATTGTAATGTCCTCTTTTTCAATCCATAGCTAGGTTTGTCTTCTGGGAGCGCAATAGTGGAAGTATATAGTTACTTCCAATTTTCAGTTAGGAATGTTTGTGTTTGGAATAAAGCTGCTGTATCAGGGTGTGTTCCAACGAAGCAGTGACTGTGGCTTTCAATTAGAGCGGCAGTTCCTTTTGATTAGGATCAGTTAAATAAGGAATGAACTTATCAATTAATTGCTGTCAATTTAGGGAGCAACATGTAAGTCAACTGCTATCCATTGAGGAAGCAGAATTAGATAGATGGAATACACTTGATATTTGATAAAAACAAGTCATTTCTCTTTCCTGGGTTGAATGTTGTGTTTCACCGACAGTTGCTTGGAGACAAAACCCTTCAAGTGCGGAGATTAGGCTTCTTGAGGATGGAAACCCTTGGGCAGCAATAGACATTCAAACTGACATCTAGAATACTAGTAGTGTCTGCTTCTCATCTTAGTGTGTTTAGTAAGGTGTATTGGTTTGATGAATATCTATATGCTTATGTACTGTTTTGAAGAAATATAAAAATAAAATAAGTATTATGATACTTGCGAGCCTGTGAAAGGGATTAGAACAAAACAAAATCAGATATCAATATTGCAGGAAAGTCACTCATGGAGATGAGCAAAAAATCACATATACTGTTTTGAAGAAATTTAAAAAATAAACTGAGTATTGTGATACTTGCCAGCCTGTGAAAGGAATTAAAACAAAACAAAATCAGATATCTTATTGAATTGCATGACAGTAACCAATGGAGACGAGCAAAAAATCACACTACTTTTTTGAAGAAATATAAAAAACTAAAATAAATATTAAGATACTTGCCAAACCTGTGAAATAGATCAGAACAAACAAAATCAGATATCAATATTGCATGACTGTCACTGACGGAGCTGAGCAAAAACTCACATATGAGGATAGAGAGCAGGAATTCAACTTGATGAGATCCTTGAAGGATGGTCAGCAACAACTAATCAATCTCTTCAACCAGAGTATGCAAATGCCTGGACCAAACCATGTCACTCTGCCTCCAGATAATGGTGCACAAAGGGTATCCCCATTTTCAACAGTAACTCGGAACACCCCATCCAAATCAGTCAATGGTACTGACTTAGCAAGATTCACTTTCTTGCGGAGATATTTCAAGTTTCAACCACTTTGACCAAAAGATGAGGAGACTGGTTATGAAAACGATGAATTGGAACAGCAGCAGGCAGCAGAGGAGCTAATTGTTGAGCACAAGCCTCAGTAGTTGACAGAGGAGAATACCAGCACTAGTGAGGGAATACTCGTAACTCTTTCTAGAGCACCACGATATCCACAATCACAAGAAGTTGAAACCCAAATTGATGGCGATCTATGCACATGTACTGGATTTGTCCCTAATTGAATGCTTTAAAAACATTTGAATGCAAAAATGATGCTAACAACAACCATGCAGATAAAAATAAGATGAAGTGTTAATGTAATAGCTTAGGTCAGCCTCCTCAAAAGGCTGCGGCCTTATAATTAAGTTAAAATAAAAATAAATTGTTTTATACTAGTCGGCCAACTAGGAGACATGCCTATTGGAGTAATATAAATCAAGGTTGAAAATCTCGGTCTCGGCAAAAACTCGGCGGAAATATCAGCAATAAACCGGCACTTTTATCAAACATTTGAAAATATATAATTTCTTAAAATATTCTTAAAAAAACACATGCACCAAATTTGTAGAACATAATAACATATATTGATTTAAAATTTTCATCATATATAAATCATTGTTCAAGTACCATTGTATCATTGTTTGAAGTTCAACTACTGGATTGATAATTTATTGATAGTCTTCTAGTTCTCCTTCATCATTATCATCTTCTAGTTCGTCCGTCCGAGGTGAATGGCGGCTGTGTATTTTGTGTCGTCTGTCGCGTTTTGACGCGTTTAATAAACACGAAAACCCTAAAAAATTTCATGCGTTTACAATCTATTGAGTAGTCACCGATTTTTTTGCAGATATATCACGATTTTTCGCGATATTTTCGGCGATTATATCTTTTCCCTTTGTGTCGCGCGATATATACCGCGATATAAGTGATATAATCAAGCGATTTTCAACTATGATATAAATAAAGATGAAACTCTTCATCTAAGGTATCAATTCATAAGCGAATTCAATTCAGACAACAACAGATCGAACACCTTCAGCAAATAATTGGATATTGCAGATCGATCTGTATTTAGAGCAGATCTCTATAAATAGATTGGCATTTATTGGCATTCATTTATCTGCCTTGTGATTGGCAAAATTGTATTCAGACCTCTGTTATTTAAGAAATATAATTAGAGAACATTATTGCTGGGTTTTAACCTCCAAGAGGGAGGTTTTCCCAGGGTTTCACTGTGTTACTGTTGCATCTTTTGTTTATTCTGTTCTTTACTTTCAGTCTGATCACTAAAATTTAACATGCTGCAGCAGTTTCTAGATTTTTTGTTGCAGATTTGTCTGTGTTTTCTTGGAGATGTGGATCGAGTCTTCAAAAATTGCAGAAGCATGAATTTCTATTTCTTGATTAAAAGGGAAGCTAATGCCATCTATAATCATAGACAATCAAGAGATAAGTATTTTGTACCTTGAATAATGATTATAAATCTTTTATGTAGTTCTTTTTTAGTATAGTAATTCATGTATTCTTTTAGCATTGATCTCTATATTTTTTCTTCTAGGTAGTTTGATTCTATGAATTATTATTAATCTCTCTTGGTTGCAGGATGAATCAAGGAGCTAAAGTATGGTGGATTAATTATCTGAAATCTCATGAGGAAGAATTTAAACATCCAGTTGGAGTATTGATCATTCATGAAGACTTAGCCCGCAATCATGAGTCTAAGTTGATAAGGTTGGGTCAGCCTTGGATGAAGAGTTTGCTTCAGCAAGGAAGTTGAGAAAAATGAAGATACTAAACAACGAAATCCCTATCATTGTGATCAGCTACTTCTAAGAGGAGGATATGACAATTAGAGGGAGCTTGAGCAGCAGAGGGAGAGTACCACATCCTTTTGCTCCTTGTTTGGTCAACATTGGAATCAACTCTATTTTGTTATGATAATCAAAGTAGTGAGAATGCTGCCCCTGCTGAGAGGGAGTCTCCATTCAGAGGAAGTCTGACTATCCATCACATGCAACCTTGGACGAGGAGGTCAAAAGGTTGATATCAGATTCAGAGGGAGTCTGACTTGGACAAGGAGGTCGGACGGTTGATACCTATCCCAGAGAGAGCCACATCACCATGAGTATTTGTTAATGAGTTCTTCTCCGCGAGGGAGAAGTTTGAGGTGCAATCCCTTGTTAATGAGTTCTTCTCCATGAGGGAGACGTTCGACGTGCAATCCCTTGTTAACGAGTTCTTTTTCTGTGAGGGAGAAATTCGAGGTGCAATCCCTTGTTAATGCGTTCTTTGCGAAAGAAGTTTGAGGTGAAAGCCCTTGTTCCACCCTTTGGGAGCAACCATGGTGGATGTCATGTGAGAGAATCCATGACTTAGTTTTCTGTTCTTTCATCCTTTGGGAATAGCCATGATGAATGTCATGCTGAGATGACAATATTATGTTGAGAAACGCTGTGATGAGATTTTGTTATTGACAAATTTTTTTTGGGTTGCAGCTCCATTGTGCTTGTCAGGTTGAGACACACTATGACATATGAATGATCTCTCTCTTGCTAAGAGGGAGTGTTAATGTTTATGGTAGCTTCGAGAGAGCTCCTACATACCTGAGATCTATTGCTATGCAAAATTGGGTCTATCATATATTGATTCTCTGTTTTGCATCATCGGGAGCTGCATCTCATCTACACCAGAGACTCTTTAGTGTGGATGTTTCCTATTATTATTCTTTATTCCAGACTATATGTATTCTTTTGATGTTATGTAACATCTCTCTTAAATTATCTCTACTCAGCCTTATAGTATGGTGTGATTGCTTTACTGAGCTGAATATGTTCTTCTTGTTCACGATGGATGATTATAAACTCATTAAAGAGTCTTTATTGTGCATGAAATGGCTGCCTCTTGACCTTCCACGATGAGTCTCTTCAGTGATGGTGGAATTTCTATGGCTCGAGCCTATGGAAAAGAAATGGGTCTTACGGCATATTATCATCATATATCCTTTCTTATATCGGGCATTTTATGGCATCGAGCTGCTTCTACTACTCACTTCATTATCGTGAGTTGTCTGGGAAACGAGTATGGTCCGTGTTGGCATTGTGAGACGTCTTCAGTTACGATTGTTGAGAGTTCGTCTGGCTAGCAACGGTTCTCTCATTCATTCTCTCCTACTGTCTATTTTGTAACTGTTGGGTCTACAATGACATGGCATCGTAGTCTCCTTGTATTACTGTTGCTCGTTCATGATCGTGGAGATGTCGTCGGTTGTTTGGCATTTATCATCAGTATTATGTGGATACTATCGGTGACCTTCTAACGGTGGACTCTTGGCCTTCCGCAAGTGACACTTCAGTCACATGGTGGTGTCGTTTGATTAAAGAAAAGAAATAAAATCACTCTTTTGGCACAGTCGGGCAGTTGCATTATTATCGGATTCTCTGTGTAAGACACTTCGGTTACAGTTTGGCATTGTTTTGGTTTGTGCAATGAAGACTCAAATAGAATACTTGAATGAACTTTCATTTGGAGCTATGGGACTATATTATCGTGCATTTCTGTAGAGTGTATTTGTGGAAGTAATCTTTCTGTTGTATATGTGATTTGTATTTGATCGACACTATTATTTTGTAATGACTGTTCAGTTCATGGTATTTGTGAGATATTAGTGTATATTGTGTATTCTGTTATTCATAGAAAAAGTGCTCAACCCAAAAGGTGAAATAAGGCTTTTGATTGACTATTAGTGTTTTCAATCATAAGCGAGAAACTTTTGTATTCGGTTTGAGAACTCAATAAAGGAGATCTTTTTGGTGTGGCTGGGTTTTTCCCTCGAGGAGGGTTTTCCCAGGGTAAACCTTTGTATCTCATGAGTTTATGTGCTTTGATTTACCTCATATTTATTTATGATATTCTGGTTCTCAAAATTTAACACATTCTTCATTGTTGTTATCACTAATGAGCAAAGCCTTGTCTTTTCACTATCCATCTCTCTAGTCACCGCTCTTTGTAGAATCAATAGATAACCCTGTTTCTTGCAGTAGAATCACACAAACTGATTCTTTGATGTCTATCTTTTAGTTGAGGGCAAAGAATTCTGACCTGAAATTTCAGGCTTGTTTTTTACAACCAACACAATTTCTTATTTAAACAAGTCATTATTCTTAGGTCGAGTATGAGATTTTGTTTTTCAAACTTGGATTAGTTTTTCTTTAACATAGATACATCATAGAAATAGCTGGCAGGAATGCTATTTAACAGGATGACTTTTGCATAAACATCTACTTTAGCTTTCATTCCACCTAAGTAATTTTGTAAAGAACAAAAATTACTTATATGTTGAACAATGTTTCCTTTATCTTCAACCCAAACAAAACATGCTTTGAAGTCATCTTTGCACCAGTAGCTTGTGATCCAAACATACTACTAACACCATCCCAGTTTCCCTCGGAAGACTTTAAGAGATCTGTGTGATGGAATTTATCTTGAAAATTTTTGAGGGATCTATTTGATGCAAATATGCATCAGACAACCCCAAACCAATTACAACCATATCTTTTTGATATTTTATGTTCTACTTTGTAGTCTCATCAGCATTCTGCACTTTCGGTGTCTTTCCACAAACAAAATCTCATTGATATGTTTTAATTATGAAGTTGTACCTTAACTTGCCAAATGTGGAAACCCCGGCCTTCAAACTTGTTAATGGCACTTGTCTTCTCCACAAACGAATTCCCTCTTTCAACCTAAAGGTTCACAAGGATGTTGGATACTTAAAAAATGCATCCCTTTTATGATGAATTCAGAAAGATGACCCCTAGAAAAATACATTAATGAACAACAGAAAAATAATTAAACCTAACCTTTTATACGAGGTGGTTTTTGGAACGTTTTTTTGCCCATACCGAATTTGTTTTCCCAGAAAATGCACAGTTGATCAAATGTTACTGAATTAACTTAATCTACAGTCAATTAACCCGAAAATATTAAATTCGGCAGAGCATTTTTTTTGGTTGTCAAAAGCAAGGTTTACTTCTATAAGCAAAAAAAAAACTTGTCCCCGTGCTGGTCAATCTCTTCCAATGCCTTCTACCACACACTTCACTTTAAACAGCTTTCTCATTCACAGACTGCTACAATTTCTTTTGGTGCTGTTTTAAGCAACTCACAGAAGTGTCTAAATTCTCTTACAACACTACCTTTCTTTATGCATTTTTTATCATGTTTTTATGCAAACTCGATAATGATTGTTTTTGTTCTTAGACTGCACTATTCTCTATGCAACATAACTTTAATGTTGCACAAAATCAGAGTTTGGTCTAATAGCATATGTTGTCAAATCAAGATCCATGTCAATTATGCAAAGTTCAAGAATATTTATATAAAACCTTGGTTTGTAAGAATTTTGTTTCTCTTGATAGAACCATATCATCAAGCTCTTATGTCTCAAATTATTCTAATCTGCGGACGAGCATTATAATCACTCAACAGACAAAATAATGAGTGCATATAATATATATATATATATATATATATATATATATATATATATATAACACCGTTAACCTATAATGTTATAAACAATGTTAAAGGACTCTGCGAGTCCAGGCAAGACTTTGCGAGTCCCAAGTTGAGTCTCGGCTTCAGAGTTTTTTTGGCTCTGGACTAGGACTCCATCACTTGCAAACACAAAGAAGAGAGAAAAAGGGCTTGAGAGAAGATTATTGGGGTTTTAGAAAATAGATTAGCAAATAGATTAGCTCTCATATATTGATTGTTGATTGTTTGTGCAAGTTCGTAGCTTGCATTCACACATTGAGAGGAGCTAAAAGAAGCATTTGGAGGAGGCCTCTACAAATTTCAGTTGCATTTCCATTTTTTGAGCAATTTTGAAGAGGTAAGTTGCATTTTTTGTGTTGTTTTATGAATTTTTTACATTCATGAATCATATTTCGGTTTACATTTTGTTTGTCTTTAGATTTGTTCCATTTTATGTTGATGAAAAACTTGAAAAGTAAGAAGTCCTAGTGTTTGACATTCTTTATTGTAGATGCTTTTTTATTTATTTATGATATATTGTAGCAGCAACATAATGTCTCAGCCTGAGGGTAGTTCATCTAGGCCTCCATATAGCCCAGATGTAGACCCTGTTAGCGTAGCAAGGGATAAGGCTTGGAAACATGCCATCCCCAGCCCAAAAAAAGTAGTTATATGTTGGCATTGTGGTGTTAAATATAATGGGGGAGGTATTAATAGATTGAAATATCACCTTGCACATATATCAGGGCATGATGCTAAACCATGCAAAGGAGCACCCCAGGATGTTATACGTGAAATGCAAGCTCATTTAGAGGGATACGAAGAGAAAAAAGAAGCAAAAGAAAGAAATGACAAACTTAGGTGGAGAGACCTCTTCAACTCTTTGTTCTCCATTACCTCCATCTAGTAGTGGTACTGTGAGTGTAACCATTGGGCCTCAGATTCGTAAGAAGAAATCCACACTAGTTCCATTTTTGTTCCACGCACAACTCCGAGTGCCCAACCATCGCTTAAGAGCATGGGTTGGAATAAGGAGAAGCATGAGGCTGTGAAAAGGACACTTGGAGATTTTTTTTCTACAACCTTCCATTTAATGCAGCAAGGTACTTATTATTTTAATTTTTGTCTTATTTTTCTTGCTTTCAAGACTCAAGAATATGCCACATTGATTATATTAATTTTTAAAGTTGAAAGTAAAACTTAATAGTATACTTATTTTGTTTATTTAATTTGTTTTAGGTCTCCTTATTGGCAAATTGTGATAGATGTCGCTACTGTTTGTGGTCTGAGATTCAAAGCCCCTAATGATGAGGAGCTAAAAGGTCCTATTTTGACCTGAAAGGTAGCTGATGTAAAAGTTTCAATTGACAAGCAGCGTGAGGTATGGAGGAAGGGTTGCACCATCATGACTAATGGTTGGACTGACAAAAGAAATAGAACACTGCTGAACTTTCTTGTCTCCTCATCAGGTAATTGTAGACAGAAGAACTTGTACTTAGTACTTACTAGTAGTAAACTATTGATTTAGTGATTAAGTTTTTAAATTATGATTGTACTAAATTGCTTTTTTTTCTCAGGTGCCACAGTGTTTTTGAAATCAATTGATGCTTCAGGGAAAACAAAAAATGTTGACTATTTTTGTGAGGTATTGGAGGAAGTGTTGAAGGAGGTGGGTGAGGAGAATTTTCTTGTCTCCTCATTAGATAATTGTAGACAGTAGAACTTGTACTTAGCACTTACTAGTAGTAAACTATTGATTTAGTGATTAAGTTTTTAAATTATGATTGTACTGAATTGCTTTTTTTTCTCAGGTGCCACAATGTTTTTGAAACAATTGATGCTTCAAGAAAAACAAAAAATGTTGACTATCTTTGTGAGGTATTGTAGGAAGTGTTAAAGGACGTGGGCGAGGTGAATGCGGTACAGATAGTCACGGATAATGCAGCAAATTATGTTGATGTAGGTAAACTTCTTATGGAGAGGCACCGCCACTTGTTTTGGATCCCTTGTGCTACTCATCGCATTGACCTCATGTTGGAGGATCTTGGTAAACTTCCCTAGATAAAAACATGTGTAGAGCACGGAAGGAGTATTTGTAAATTCATATATAATCATACTTGGGTCCTCCACCTTATGAGGAAGTTCACATATAAAAAAGAGTTGGCTCGTCCAGGGGTCACCCGATTTGCAACAAATTTTATCATGTTGCAATCCTTGCTTCAGTCCAAGGTCGGTCTGAAACGCATGCTTGCAAGTGAGAAGTGGACCACATCATCATATGCGAAGACCAATGCAAGGAGTGAGACGACTGATCGGGTTTTTGATGAGAGTGGCTTTTGGCAACCGGTCAAGGAGATTGTGCAGGTAATTTTCTTTTTTTGTCTTCATTTCCATTTCATTTCATCATTTTTGTTCACACTTGTTTATGTTCGTTGTTCATTTTTAAAAGTAAAACTAAAAACCAGTGTTACCCCGAGACGGGGAGACTTTGAGGTCTCCGGTACCGGTACTGGTACCGGTACGCCTTTTTCAAAAACAGGAGACGGGGGTACTTGGAGACGGCAATTTTTTTTTTAATATAATATAATAATTATTAAGAAATATCATAGATTCATAACATAGTGCTTTGAAAACAAGAACAATGGAAAGTTATAAGTATGAAGTTATGAACATTGAACATTAAAAGTTTAAAGAGTCAAAGACTAAAGTCTAATACTAAATAACAGTGTCATTAATATAGAGTCAAATAGTTCAAAAGTTCAAAACTCTTATTGCATATCTCATAGTCATATCTGATTTTTGAATATGCATATGATCATCATCATATCAAAAATCGACATCGCTGAGATTATCATTACATATTGAAATTTGAAATAATTAGTCGGCCCTAACCCAACTGAGATATATAGTAGTACTTATTATTATATTAATAAATAATATATTATATAATCCAATAACAATATTTTATAAATTGTAATTCATTATTTGTTACATTAATATATAAATATTGAATATTTATTTATTTGAATTTTGTCTATTTAACATATAATATTTATTAAAAATGCTATATCTTTAATGGCCTTGCTAAAAAAACATTCAGATAAGTCAAAATCATAAAATGACTTAATGTTGTATTTTAAATTTGTTTTTTAATTAGGAGACGTGGGGGAGACTTCATTTTTTTGGAATCGGAGACTTCGATTCTTCAGGAGACTTCGTCATGAAGTCTCCGGCCATTTTTAAAGTCTCTGGAGACACGAAAAGTCTCTGAGACGCGTCTCGGTCTCCGAGACGCGTCTGGAGGGGGGGAGACGGGTCTCTGGGTAACACTGCTAAAAACTTAAAGCTTAATGTTTCAACTTTCACAATGATTGCAGTTCATAGAGCCTCTTGTTGTTCTCCTACAAATTGTTGATGGAGAGAAGCCCGCAATGGGATACATTTATGAGGGCATGGATAGGGTGAAAGAGGCCATTAGATCTTTTTATGCAGGGAATCGGGATAAATATGGTCTCATATGAGATAATCATTGATCGATGATGGCACAATCTACTTCACAAGCCTATACATGCAGCTTCCCACTACCTTAATCCGACATTCCAATTCAGCCCAGGTTTCAAGGTCGATGATGAGGTGTGGAGTGGGCTCTATGATGTTATAGAGAGAATGTCACCTAGTGAAACAATTGGAGCAAATGTAGTCTATGAGATAGAAATGTATAAAAATGCACAAGGAGACTTATTCTCACGAGACTTATGCAAGAAAAATTGAACACTACTGATGCCAGGTAAAAATCTATGATTCTAATTTCTAATTTTATTACCATTTTACATAGGTAAAGTCAAAGTTATAGAATTGATTTTTAATTTTTCTTTTTTCAGATGCATGGTGGGAGATGTTTGGTACTACGGTGCCAAATCTACAGAGGATTGCAGTTTGTATCTTGAGCCAGCAATGTAATGCTTCAGGATGCGAACACAATTGAAGTTTGTTCGAGCATATACACTTGAAGAAGCGCAATAGGTTGGCAGTGAAAAGGTTGAATGATCTTGTGTTTGTTCATTACAACCTTCACCTTCATCACAGACAAATCTTGGACACTGACACATCTCCTATCAACTTAGAGGAGGTTGATCCACAGGCAGAGTGGACCATTGAGATTGATGATCCTGTCTTCAGTGATGAAGACTTGGAATGGGTTGATCAGGTGATCGAGAGGCAGAGGCAGTAGCAATGGCACAGGAGGAGGCTAGAGTGCAAGGAGACCCAGTGGAGGACCTTGAGGTTGAGAGTGAGGGATCTAACTCTCAGGATGAGGATGCCACTAAGGTTAAGCCTCAGACACAGGGAGAGAAGATGGCTGCAGAACCATGACCTATCTTAGGCATACTCATAGGAAGACATAGGCTACTATGAGCCTTAGTCTTCTAGGCTCTAGCTTTTATTTTGGTATATGTTTTGAAATTTTGATTCCATGGATTTCATATTCCATGAATATTGTAGACATTGGACAGTGACACTATTTATATTTCTAATGTGTTATTTAGTTTAACTTATTTCCTTCATAAATTCGCATTTATACTTAGGTGATCTAAGCAAACTTGTGTTTATGTGCAAAGTAGCTTCTATTTATCTCAATTGTTGTGTATTTGATGTTAGTTGACTAAATGATGCATGAAAAAATCTTTGAATTTCTTGGCTTTTTCGATTTGCTGAGTCTGGACACCGAGTCCGAGTCCGAGTCCGAGTCTTGTAACTATGGTTATAAAAACTCCAGCATTTCCAATGTTTTCAGTGAGCTGTCTCGCTAAGTTCACTCAAAACATGGGACAAAAACTTCAATACCTTCTGTACAGTTTATCAAGAAAAGCATTGGTAAATACTACCACATTTCATGTTGCAAAAAAAATCATCAAAAGTTTATGATGGACCTGAGATTTGAAATCATCTTAAGACAACATAAAGTGTTGAAATTGAATGAAGAACCATACCCACTAATAGAATCTCTGCCTAAAATCACCCCGAGGACAATTTACTGAATTCATGACATAAAAGCAACAATTTGAACATTTCGAGTTCAAAATAGATTATTGAAATGATTACCAGGTCTCCTTCAATCATGTACTTGTTGATCTCGCCTCGAATTTTAGTAAGCTCGTCCTCAGCCAGCTCACGAGTGATCTTGTTCTCCATACCCAAACCATGCAATACCTGCCTGGCTGTGGTACGCCCTATACCATGAATGTATTGAAGAGAATACTCTATTCTTTTGTTGTTGGGGATTTCCACTCCTCCAACACGAGCACACCGTATGTTCAACCCTGTAAACTGTTAAAAAATAACCCTGAGAAACTCGCAAAACACAGGCACCATCCACCAAAGAAATGTGGTCGTATATCCATATAAACAGTGCATTGTGGAGCTATGAAAGGGTATTAAGAATTTGCTACGATATATAATGGGTATTTAAGAATAAACACAGGCAGCATCCACCAAAGGTAAATGTGTTCGTATTTCCATATAAACAGCTCATCGTTAAGGTATGAAAAGGGCATCAGAAATTTGCTACGATATAGTGAGTGCTTATGAATTAGGGTGTAGTACCTTGGGAATGAGAGAGAATTTCTGCGGCATGCGAATATTGGTGTCCCTTCCTCTGCTAATACCACTAAATCCAGGAGGCAGTTGAATTGCCATTGCAGTAGCCATATTGGAGTGCTTCTGTTCTCTCCGTTCGCTTATTTCTTATCCTGATATGTCATGTGCTGAAGTCACTGAATGGGAGAGATGAGACTCAACACTCCTTATGCATGTACTCTTTGGTGGGTCGCGTGGTCCTATGGATAGATAATAGGACCCATGTTTTTTCCAAAGGGGGTCTATAGGGGGAAGGCACCACTAGTGGCTATAGCTAACTTTGTGCATCTATATGTTCTAAACTGTAGATCGATTTCAATAATTTTTTATTGTTGTTGCTGTTGTCTCGGTAGGTGATTTACCTGCTTAAAATTAAGGTTTTGGCTTCTAAATATTAACAATGCATGTTGTGGGAGTTGTTATGCATGAAAGGTTAACAAGTGGTCATTTCAAAGTGTTGCCTGGTACCTGATACCTGCTTGAAGATGGTCCAATAACCATCCACTCAAAATCATCAGTATTTGTTGACAAATGTCCTAGTAGTGGTGCACAAATGTCCCAATTGTGATGCACAAATGAGCCATGAATCAAAAAAGTTAAAAAATGATTGACTATTGGTACATAAATTATCGACCATTAGTACATGAGTAACTAGTGGCGCCTTTGCCCTAGTTATGGAGGTTAATTTTGGAAATGTGTGGTGGTTGTATTAAATTTACTAAAAATTAAAATGTGAGGTAACTTATTAGTTGTTGTTTATAGTAGAATATTATTGTATTCATTGTATTTAACCATTTTAATAGTTCAATCAATTACTTCATAGAATTAAAAATTTGGAATTTCATTGTCTTATTTGAAATATCTATATAAAATCATATGTTTTTTATATTAAAAAACATATATTTGTAATAATTCTATTGTTTATAATTACTTTTTTAATTTATTGATTTAAAAAATGTCATTTATCTTTCTCTCTATTAATTGATATGGAGAATAATTATTGCAAAATCAAATTATTGTTTATTCTTTTTTGTAAATTTTATCACCTTAATAAATTACTCTACTTGAATAACATATATAATATTATATAACATTGCTGACTTTACCTTTATGTTGTCTCTTTGAATCACATTTGTGATGTCATTCATATCTATCTAATTAAATATACAATTTTTTTAAAATATTAGAGATTATGTAATTTAAATTAATGTATAAATAACTCTACACAATAACACAATTTTACTAATTATATTTAATTTACTTTAGTGATTATTTTTATGTTAAAGACATTTCATATATGAAATGAATGAGCTATTTATTGAAATTCATGGTTGTGAATTGTAAAGAAGAGTGCAACACGATATATATAATCTTTAACAATCATTTTTATTTATTTATTTTAAGGTGACTACTTGAACGCAATTCAAACCTATCCAAACACACTTCTAAAAATATCATTCAAGTAGACCAAATTGATTGAAAATAAGATGGATGAAAATTCTATTCCTTATTGTTGCACACATTTGCCTTCCTAAAACATCACAAAAAAATGGAACTAGAACATCTAGAGAAAGTCATTTGCTATATCATTAACAATAGCTACCAATAAGTCATCTGACAAATATAGAGCTTCACAAAGAGCAATCAGCTAGATGACTATGTACATAAATGTTCTATGTTTTCACTAATCTAACTACAACCATCAACTACTCTACCCAACAATAATTACTATATGTGTCACGTATAGTTAGGAACTTGTGCAATTAGTTTCTTGTTTAACTATCTACAATGAAGTATAGTTAAAATATTTTTTAAAAGATTCAACCAAAATTTGATCATGAAATTCTTAGTAATTGAACAAAAAAATATCATTTGTTGTTCAAACAATATGACACTCTTATTTGAAATGTAGTTTATATGCAATTTAAACGACCTTAATATCTTTTGGTATCTATAATCTTAATATCTAACAGGAATTATAGTTATTATTATACGGAATTACATTATTATTCAAAATATAACATCTATTCAATCTTAATTTATTATAAAATATTTTGACAACTTATTACATTATGATATTTCTATCCAAATTCAATTGTGCAGTTTTTGAGTCAAACTCATTGACCCATGTTTCATTAGTAGTGGTTCACAAGAACCCATCTCTCATGAGAATGAATGGAACACCTAGCACTTATTGCATCTAGATGATGCTCGCAGAGGTGAAGCATTGGGCCTTCCTGGGAGGTCACCCATCCCGGTCTTACTCCAGCTCAAGTGCACTTGACTACAAAATTTCCTCCAAGGTTAAGCCCACTTAGCATCACCTAGATGCAATGAGTGCTAAGTGTTTTAGTCATTCTCATGAGAGATAGGTTCTTGTGAACGACTACTCATGAAACATAGGTCAATGAGTTTGATTCAAAAACTACACAGTTGAATCTAGATAGCAATATCATAATTTGACTTATTGCAGAAAATACCTCCTGCTTTTAACATTTTGCATTTCATGATAAAATATAAGGTAATTATTGTGCAATCATGAAATCCCAATAGTTGAACAAAAAAATATCATTTGATGTTTGAATAATATCATATTTGTATTTAAAATATTTTGTATTTAAAATATAACTTATATGCAACCTAAATGACCTCAATACATTGTGCTAACCTTAAAATCTAACACAAATGATTCAAAAATTGAACACACAAATATTAATGATAGCAGATTTCCACAATCCTAATCATTTGCATCATTGCATTCTCACATCCTATGATGGATCATGGAGTATGATTTGAAACGTTGATGGTTAAAATCATGCACACAATCTTATTCCAAAAATACTCTAAGAACACAAAAATATTATTTATTGCCATGAAATAATTACATTATTATCTAAATACAATTTATACGCAACCTTAAATGCTTATAAAAGATTTTATAAACCATTCCACTAGTTGTACACATGAATAATATTTTTTTACAAAATAAAATGATTATTTAGTTAAGCATCTTATTTTATAAAAGGCACAATTATTTTGGATAACTATGCAATTTTATAAGAAGCAAACATATTTATTTCACTTCTTAATGAATGTGTTTATAATGTTTTACATGGAATTCACAAATTCTCATGTGTTCATGTAAGAGTCCATCTTGACAAACATTTGGTAAATGCATTAGTTTTCCACAATCCATGAATTGATGGAGATTGTTTCTAGCCTTGATTGTGTATTGACTTTTGCGTCGATATTTCAGATCATATTCTATAATCCATCATTAGGATGAAAGAGGAGTGAATTTCACTCTTTCATGCACTCTTCTCTTTCATCCTGACGATGGATCATTGAGTATGATCCGAAATGTTGATGCAAAAATTAGTACACAATCAAAGCCATAAATTATCTACATCAAACATTCGATAATTTGTTTTTGATTAAGGAAAACAGGTTTTGATGGGTTCCTAAAACCCTACAAAGCTATAGAGTAAACTTGAGCATATAAACGATAAGTATCAACCTAAATGGAACAGGCAATCCCACAACCAAACAAAACAGTCCCAGAGAATACAAAAAGCCAGGGACAAAACCAAAAAGACTAGGATAAACAACCAGGGACGCAAATCAGGCAATGTCTCTGAGAATCTCAGCAGCACGCAACTCCAGCTCGGTCATTCTACCTGCAACCTCTTTTAGGTATGCCAGCTCTTTATCAGCTTCTTGGTTCTCCATCTTCTTTGTGGTGTTTCTTGTCCTCTTCTTAGTTCCCTCTTTTGGAGGCTTATCCCTAACACAGTTCGATGACTGGTCCTCCTTGTTCCCCCTTTGCTCTTCAAACTTGGCAAAAATCACCTTAATATTATCATTTGAAGCCTTTAGTATATTGTAGCTTTGCTCAGCTATTTTGACCATAGAATCCTCAATACTTTCGACTCTTTTCTTCAGCTCGTTCACTCTGCTATCCGGCTCCCTGTCCTCCGCAATGTTCTTGTTATTGTTATTAATGTTATCTTTCTCCATCCTGTCCATTCTTTTTTTCAGCTCGTAGATTTCGTAGAAGGTCCATTTCGTGGTTCTGTAGCTATCAATGACACTGTTTTTAGCATTGTTCAGCACGTCCATTTGAGGGTCCTCCCTCGCATTGTCGCTAAGAATCACCAAAGCTGGATCAATTAACTCTTCCATCTGGATTCTTCCCTCCTTGTTCTCCTTAACCAAAGTCCTAATCGTTTCTCTCTTTATCCCCATTTTAGTAGAGACCGTGTCAAAATTCCACCAAACAACTTTCTTGTTTTTTCCAGTTATGCTGTAGGTGTAATGATCTTCCCCATATTCTGCAAACCCTTGATTCTGATCAACCTCCTCATTCTCCCTCCCCTAATTATCCTCTTTTCTGTCTCTCTCTTCTTGTATATTTTCATGGATGCCCTGCCTCTCCTCCTGGGTTTCCTCCTCAATCGGATTCCCTCTTTTGAACCTCGTTGCCCTCTTCCCTGAGCTAGCCTCCTCTTTCTAAACCGGCAATTTGATTGTTATCTTCCTCTTTCCTTCTGTCTTCCCCTGCTTCCCACCTTGTTTTGTTTTCCCCTCTTCTCCAGAACTCTCATTCTCTGTTTCCATCCCATCCGCATTTTCGTTGTACTCCCTGTCAAAGGAGATCTCAATGTGTTGTTTTAAAGTCTCCATTTTAACTCTTTTCTTCCCCTTCTTTGTCTGTAGAGGCTCTTCCTCCTCAGTATCTGAGTGCATATCTCGGATGTCCTCAGTATCAGAGGGAACATAATCCTCACCCGAACCCTCCTCTGACTCATCATTTCCCTCCTCCGTACTTTTAATTTCCTTCCCCATAGTCCGAGCTTTAAAATATTCATAAATTAACAACAGTAAACCCTCATGGAAAGCCGGGTTGCTGATGGGTTTCTCCTTATAATCATTTATTTTTTCGTTGATAGACGAATATAGGAAGAAAGGGATAGATATCTTGGCCCCATACCTGAAATGGTTGAGAAGCACGAAGTGGTGAGTGCTTATGCGGTCGGATCTCGTATCTAGAGAGATGTATTTGATTATAACCTGCAACACAAACCTCCACAGCAACTTGATTGAGCTTGGCTGGTAGAAAGTGCCCTTCTTCACTAGTGCATTCTTTTCCTCCGCATCTTTAACAAAATCCGTCAAAGCTTGACCAAAAATCTTCCTATCTCTGTAAAATTTCTTCCCAATAATGGGGATACCAGTCACAGCCGAGACTATTTCCTCCGTCACCATAAAATCCACTCCATTAATTTTCACCTGCCCTTCATTCCAGCTTTTCACCATCATCTTCGTAATAGAGGGCTTCCACCCATGAAGGCGCTCAATGAAGGTAGTCACTTCACCCTTTTTCAAAATCTTCCAGACCTTGGATCTTCGTTGCCATTTTTCAGTTTCCTTCTCCGGTTCCATCCTGTGCCTTTCACCCACCATATCAACAATTTCTCTGCCTCCTATGTCTCTGGTATTATTCCCACTAAAAGCCCTCTGTTTCCAAGTGATATTGAGTTTATGTTTCGTGAATCTTCTTTTTGCCTCGTGAATGTTATAATCAATTTTATGCCTCCAAGTGTGTTGATGAGACCATAAAATGATAATCCCTCTGCCTCTCCCGTACTTGCACATCATTTGGTGATTCTTCCCCCATATGTCATTACTCTTCATAATTATCATTTAATAAATCCGAGTTTTCCCGGAACCCGATCACTTTCAATGAGGGCTAAGATTTCCGGCGGAAAATTATTCCCGTCATTCCACCTTTTAACTCCCTCACTCTTGACTCCCATATTTGCCAACATGTCAGCCACCTGGTTGGCTTCCCGGTAATCATGTGCCACATGGACCTGATCAAAGGTTTTGAGGATTTGTCTGCACTCCCCAATAATGTTCTCAATTGTCCACGCTGGCTTGTTCTTTTCATTTAAGCAATCTATAATGTTCTTTGAGTCCCCTTCTAACCACAAATTCTTGATCCCCATATCCCAAGCTAGCCTTAAGGTGTGATGTGTCGCACTCGCCTCGGAATAATGGTTAGTTTGTGACCCCAGGGGAGCTAAAATAGCATCAATGCCTTTGCCATGAGAGTTCCTTATAATTCCTCCCACACCAGCCTTCCCAGGGTTGCCTTTTGCAGCCCCGTTGAAGTTAGCTTTGAACCCCCTTCCAGCGGTAATGTCCATTTGCAATTCATTCTCTTTTTGGTATCATTAAGCTCTTTGTTGTGAAGTGGACTGATACCTTTGCTATGAGTGTAGTTTTCCATGAGGGCATTTGATATTTTGTGAGAAAAAAACTTAGCGGTGGTAGCTTTTTCCCTAAAGATCCTATTATTTTGCTCCTTCCACACTCCCCAACATATGTGCGGCATTGCCCATGGCCATAAATAATGACCTCTCAACCCCTGATGCCATTGGTCAAAGAGCTCAAGAGTCGTATTGGGGAAGCACCAGGATATCTCAAAAAAAGACAGAAAATGATACCATATTTGTCTAGTGAAGTCACAGTGGATAAACAAGTGGTCCACGCTCTCACTTTGATTTTTGCATAAGATAGATCTATTAGGAATGTGTTGTCCTCTCTTTATTAGGTTATCCACAGTCAAAATACGATTTTGGAGCATAGTCGAGAAAAAGATGTTGATCTTAGGGATAATACCAGGGTACTAGGCCTTGGCCCATATGGGGTTAGTATCAATGTGTTGCATGGTTTCATATCCCGAAGCCACCATGTAGATACCATCTGTAGTTTCCCCCCAAACAATAACATCTTCATTGAGAAAGAGGGGAGTGTGACCAATTTTGACCATAAGAGGTTTAAGGTCCTGGGACACCTCAGTTAGGTTCACCCATTCATTGTTGATTCTGTAGTCACTTACTCTACTGCCATATCTTTCAATGCAAGAATTAGCCCATCTATTATAAGGCTCCAAGTTCCATAAAGGACCCTGTTTGAGCCAATCATCATGCCAAAAGTTGACATCCCTGCCATTGCCTAATTTCCATCTTGCTTTTTCGGTCGATAATTTGTTGATTCATATGTGGACTAATTATTGATAATATATAATATAAATATTACAAGACTAAATCATATAACCATAAATACTATACCAACAATAGAATTACTCCCAACTATTGGCCCCTCTCCACTAGTAGGAGTACATTTCAAGTATGTTAGAGGAAGGTTGAACAATAACACAAGCCCACAATTGTTGGGTACATTTTCAAGCCGCCTCTAGATTAGGCAAACATCGAGTAATTCAAAGATTATAGTTATTTTATTTTAGTTGGACATCTTAATTATGATTCAATAGAAAAAAAAATGAAGTTATTTGTTTCTATGCTCTATTTTATCACTTATGTTAATTTACTTTCTCTTAAAACACTAGGATATTGAGTGGAGAAGCACCAACTTGTTTTTACATTTTAAAATGTTTAATCTCTTTTTCACCAAATTATTTGAAGTTTATTTGTTCTATTTTCATACAATAAATTATGGTGTGTGTGTGAAGGATGGTTTCTTTAAGTTTGTCTAAAGTTTTGATTAAGAGGAAAACAGGTTTTAAAAGGGCCCAAAACCTTATACAAACAAGTTTTGAAGGGAACTTGGAACCCTGTACAAAGAAGAAACTAAACATAGAGCGTTAAGAGAACCCTAGACACAACAGACCAGCCAGACACCCCAAGAAACACCAAAAAAATCACTGCCCAAGAAAAGGACAGCACCCCAGAACACACCAATGTCGTAGTACAAAATGAAACGTTAGAGGACAGCTGCAGACAGAGAAAGAACTAACCTTAAGTTCGTCTAAAGTTAATTCAACATAGGGATCCTGGTTTTTTTTAATTTCTTTTTCCTAATTGTTACAAAGAAGTTTAAGTTAGTCTCCATGGTTCTATTAGCAAATGAAAAATGTAAATAATAAAATAATAGAGGGAGATATATTAATATTAGAGTTGTCTGATTGGAAGTTTACTTGTCCTCATTATATCTAGAAACTAAATGAGCTAACTAATTACTAAACTATTAAATCAAGTCATCTTTCAACAAATTGTACAATGTGCTACTTAATTGTGAAACTAACCATCAACTTGAAGACAACAATAAAAGGGTGAAGGGTGAAGCCAACTTTAGAAATCAATGTATTAATGATTATTGAGACTAAAATAGAAGCTCATTTATTATTTTGTTGATATTAAAAATAACATTTGACATTATTCTAATGAGTTAATGCATAGAGAACATTAGATAGTTTGTATTCTTCTTAGGTATTAAAGTGTTGTGATTAAGCTTTATGGAAAGATGATTGTCAAAATAATATGCAATAACAATGGCTAACAGAAGGAAATCTATATTGAAAAAAAAAATAGTTGATTAGAGCTTCTAAAAAAACATGTTCAATTGAAATGCTTTTGAAAAACATCGTGTCAACTTTTTTGAATCAATCTTTCAAATCATGCATTGTGCTCTAGTCATTCTTCCTTTTCTTGATGATGGATCACGAAGTTGCTTGTAAAAAGCTCACATTTTTTCCTGAAGGCATTTCAATATATTTACAATAGATTATGGAAACATAATGTCTATGCATGTTCAAATACATAATATTTTAAGTGATACTCTATAATCCACCATCATAATAGAGATCTCAATAGAGAAATGTGTACTCATTTTTTACTTAGCACTTTGAATCTATTATTAATATCGAAAAATAAAAACACAATTATAATTAAATCAAGAAAAATACTATACTCAATATTTTTATAACATCCTTGAAGAAGTCCAAGCTTACAAATGTCTTAGTATCCTCTTCAACTACTATTTAAATTGTAACGACAACACACAATATAATAATTGGTGGTTGGAATGTTGATTATGATCTTTAAAATGCACATAGAAACATTTATATTAGATTAGGATTATAAAAAAAACTCCTTTTAACACTTTAGTCATTTAGATTATTTATAAAATTGTTCTATAAAGACCTCGAGTTGCAAATATTCATCAATATGAGGTCCCTTAGAAATAATCGGTAACACAACATATTTTTTTTATATAGTAGGATACCACTACTCCCTACAAGAAGCAACTTCAAAACCATTGGTTCTCTTGAAGGGGTGGTTTCATAATTAAAATATCAAAATGACTAATTACATCTCATATATTTAAGTGTTTAATCTAGGTATTAGCACATAAATCTGATATACAATGATACAACTTTTGCTCTTATGTCATATAGTCAACAATATACAAATTATGTTGTAAAGTACAAGAATTATACAAATAAAGATATATGAATCTAATCATTGTTATTGGCCGCCACCAACCCACATGGCTACCACAAGCCAAAGAGCAAGAACATGGCTTGGGCGCTTTTCCGCTCAACCAAAAAGCTTATACTTCTCTGGAATTCTTCCTACTCGAAGAATACCTGACCTTACATGAAATCCTAACAATTTGGAAACAATAGGTAGGATAGAAAACCAATGCAACCTGATATATTTATGTGCATTTCTAACATGAATATGCAAAACCCTCTATCAAGATATGACAAAGAAACATAGCAATATAATTTGCTAGGCCACATTAATCTATTTCAATGAAAATATGGCTTTGACCAAAGAACTTATGACTATTCCAATAGATTTTGAAAAGAGGACCAACCTTCTCTATTAGCCATATTCGGCACCTATTTCCATAATTGTAACTTGAAATACCTACACAAGGAAAAGTAACTACTACTTTAAATGAAGACAATAAGACATCATTCATATACCCAAATATAGTTCTTTCTCTTTTCACACATATGAAATCTTGAAATGTTTCTATTCAAACTGAAGACTACATGACTCTTTGTGCATATTGTTCTTTTGATAAAGATTTCTTGCGTTATCTATTACATGCTATCTAATTCGTATTTTCTCCATGGTAACGTGTTTTTTTAACAGGAAATAAAAATATTCCAGACATAGAAAGAAAATTACAAGTATCTGACTAATAGAAGTATAGTACTATAGACATGTTAGTTAGTATTTATGTAAGTACTTATCTATATATATTATATATCCATTTCAAATGAATAATCTAAACTAATGAATTCAAGCTCATAAACAAATCTGAGTTCATGCTACAGGCATATAAGATCTGAGAAAGAGATTGAAAGTGTCATTCTTATCGTTTAGTTTCATTTTACATATAGGTACATTGGTGATTTCAAAATCAGATTTACAGAAATGCCAGAATTTCATATCTTTCATGGAAAAAAATGCAAACAACAGAGTTTCAACTCTGTATTTTTCCAAATAATGAGCTCTCTCTCTCTCTCTCTCTCTCTGCGCTACCATTTCAAATGAAAAACCTAAATTAATGAATTCATGCTCATAAACAAATCTGATTTCATGCTACAGGCATTATAAGATCTGAGAAGAGATTGAAAGATCATTCTTATCGTTCAGTTTCATTTTACGTATAGGTACATTGCTGGTTTTAGAATCAGATTTACAGAAATGCCAGATTTTCATATTTTCATTGAAACTAAATGCAAACAACACAGCTTCAACTCTGTGTTTTTCCAAATAATGAGCACGTTTACTCATATATGTGTGTGTAATATGGTGTTCTACAGTGTGTTTGTGGAGCTATATATTATTGCACATGATTTTTCTGATTTTTGTTTGTGTGTGTATAGCTCTACAAACACTGTAAAACACCATATTTCACTGATTTCAAATTCAGATTTGCAAATAAAAACAGAGTAAATGAACCTACGTGAAAACCAGAATAATGAAGCTTGAATGGCAGTGAAAAATTCCACAAATTGATTTGTGGGAGTGAGTGACAGATTTTGAGAGCCAAAGCTTTGGTAATGATCTTGTATGAGACATTAAGCTGAGTGATTGGCCACCAATTACATATGTCTTCAAGGTCACCAGGCTCGTTATGAATTTGATATTACCTTTGTTAATCAATTGTCCCAGAGACTGATTATGATAGGCCTCGAGATAGACTTTATGTAAGTCTGAGCCCACACATGGCCAAAAGCCCTTGTGGAATTCACAAGGAAAGCCGTCACACCTAGAAGCCTTATCATCAGTCATGGAACTGACAGCGTCCTTGAGATCTTCAACAAAGAGCAATTGCTCACAGAAGATATATTAGGCTTCAGAGAGCTGAGATGAGACAACCTTGAGACAGTCTTGAAGGGCTCTATCTCGCTCAGGTGAGACCTTCTAGGCTATAAAAATTTTCTCATAGTGGTGAACAAATGCCTAGAAAATGTTCAGTAGCTCAGAGAGCACCATATGACCGTCATTGACTCTACGAAAAATGTCCCCCTGAATTAAAATGAATGTTACTTACCATGGATAAATACATTATTCAACTTCTCCTTCTCAACTAACTTACCGATATCTTTATTGTCAAAACCTGCAAGAAAATGCAAATTTCCTGAATTTTTGTACCATAGTCTTGACATCTTCCACGTGCCGACTGTTAAGCTGCAGTCATGCAATCCATAAAACCAGAACTACTTGGACATCTGGTTGAGATCCCTTCAAGGGACTATTGAACCATATGCTTTCTAATGTTTATTTGGTTAAAAACCCCGTCTTAGTTGTATAAGAGGTGAGCTGTCGTAAACCATATTTTTTCTTGTTAAAAATCAACTGCAACGAAAAACATAAGAAAGAACATTATGAGCTACTCCACAATCTTGAAAACCTACAGCAGCTTTCTCTGACAAGATTTTGAGTAAGTTGAAGAAAAAGGTCCCAAGGACCTAAAATGTACATCTTTATTGTCAAAACTTGCAAGATAATGTAAATTTGCTAAACTGTAATGTCCCAAGCATTTAAATCGCCACCCAAAGATTTTGTTTAATACCAAGTGCCAACCATCACGGAGTATAGAGAAATTTCCTGAAAAATATGAAAGAAAAGCAATATATTGAAGGTAAAAAGGGAAACACTTACCAACTTATCAATAAAAATGAAAAATATACTATTACTGAAATTGAGCTACTTTCCCAAATAAAAAAATTGTACTAGAAATAATTTTAATACAGAATACATGAAATAAACAAATCATTCTGTTTGAAGGGTTTAAACATTGACCATTTTCACTAGTTCACAGTTTACATGTGAATTAATTTTCCTCCCAAAAGGGTTCTATACCCAGAAGAGACATCTTAAGTCTTTAATGTCCAAAACTTATGCTCCAAATCCCTCAAAATACGAGGTCTGTTTGCAGAAAATTTGAAGGTAACATAAACTTGTATTGTTTCAACTGTTTTCCATTCGTTTAAAGAAATAGCTCAAGCTAAATAGCTGTCGGGGAATTGTGATGGCCTACTATATTATCCATTAGAGCTTTTCTTTCCAAACCCTTTTGCAAGATATCTGTAATTGTTTTATTCTTTTTGTCAGCAATTGCGAAGGTTTTTTCTTTCATTCATGGTAATCGATACTGCTCAAGATTGTGTAATAAACTACAATGGGATTGTGGCATTTGACTTAACTAAATCAAGGTTTTAAGGAAAGAAATTAAATGCAGGTATTAGTTGTGTTTCAATACCTCATCAATGGAAGTTTGGAACTGTAAATGAAAGAATGTAGTATGCTAAAATGGCAGCAAAAATGGTTTGCTAGATTTAGCCAAATATAATGGAACTGGAGTAAACTTGAAGAATGAATTTGCGGATAAAGCAAGATATGGTGGGCAATTGGACTTTTTCAGTGCATTACAAGAGCTGTCAAGTTAGCACTATATAGGCTATATTTTTAGCTCTAGAAACTGAGTTATTTGACGGGCAGTATGAATTCCTCCAAGATACACACTGATTCATTCCACTTGTTTTCCAGCATGCTTCCCACAGAAACAATTTCATTAATTAATCAACTACAAAAGTAAAGCTATTAGACGATTATCTCGTTATGCATTCAAAATAACATGACCAGGAAAAGATGGCCAACGCCAAAGAAAGATATCACTTTGCATCAAGCTATACAAGTGAGGTTCTATTGCCAATCATATTTGAGTCCTAAAATGAAGATTTAAATGAATAGAAACAGACCCCATTATAAAAAGTATATAATAAGAGAAAATTAAAAATCATACAATTAAAAATTACCAAGATCTCCTGCCAATATATGCTTGCTTAGAAATCCATCTTCCATGTCAAAATGGTCCATCTTATACCTGTAATATATTGAACTAATCAAGATTCCTGAATACATAAAGAAGAAATGCCAGGAAATACAATATACAAGTTTCAATCGTTGCACATCTAAAAGCTCATTCTTTGAATATCAAATCATACCAAATATGAATGATGCAGGCAATCATCCCATTAAGTACCCCATAAAACATATTATATTATTAAGCCTAGCAAGGATATCCATGTTTCATGGCTCTCCATTAAAAATTAAATTCCTGACAATGATTCTCAGTTTTAGTCTTGAAACATAAGATAAATCTCAAGATATAATAATTTGTGATTTTGTGGCGAAGAAGATTTTACAATACCTAGTCCTTCGTTGATGATACAGAACTGCTTGCAAACATGAGCTTTCTTCTTATGAAAATATTTGGACCACTTGTTTGAATCCCTAAAACTGCTTTGTTGATCCTGAATAAATATATTAATTAGCACCGATGTCTTGTTCAATAATCTTGGAAACAAATTTGTAGCAGAGTTGCAGTCCTCATACAGTCGAACATATTTTTATACCCTAGACGGTTTACTTGTAAAATGTGGATAACCAAATGCAACTGCTAGCTTCTTGCTAACGATCGTAAAGAATCTCTCTCCATTGGTTCTCCTACACATCATACCGTAGAAGTCCTTTGTCATTCATAAACTCTGCATGTATATCTTCTGTATGAGGATGCAATCGATCCCCTGCAAGGAAAGCATACACTTGTTTATTGACCTCAATCCAGCTCCATCCAGGCCTACTTTCTATCCCCACTTCTTTCATTATTTTTCTCATGTTTTCAGCATCATCCCACCTTTCAGCCACCGCATACATGTTTGATAGCAGCACATAAAGCCCAATGTTTTTGGGCTCTAACTCAAAAAGATGGGCTGCAACCCGTTCTCCTAAATCTACATTGTTGTGTATTTTACAGGCGGCAAGCAATGATCTCCACACAGTTGCATCAGGTCGTATTGGCATTTTATTGATGAACTCTTCTGCCTCATCAAGGTGTCCTGCACGTCCGAGAAGATCAACAATGCAGGCATAGTGCTGCATTTCAGGTGTGACATTATAGTCTCGACTCATGCAATCAAAGTATCGTTTGCCTTCACTAACTAAGCCAGCATGGCAGCAGGCAGACAAAATAGAAACGAAGGTGGCATGATTGGGGATTATACCCGATTGTTGTTGCATTTGTTCAAAGAGCCTAATGGCCTCTTTGGCAAGGCCGTGCCCTGCATAACCTTCAATTATTGTAGTCCACGAGACCGCGTCTCTTTCAGACATTTTGTCAAAGACATCACGAGCTTTCTCCAAGTTGCCACACTTTGCATACATATTAACAAGGGCACTCTCCACAAACACAGCAGACTGAAAACCAGATCTGATTATTTCTTCGTGAATTTCCATACCTTGTTCCATAGCAGCCAAATTGGCACACGCAGGAAGAACACTGGAGAATGTTTTCGCATCTGGCCGTATGTCCGATGTTGCTTGCATTTCTCTATAAAGCTCCAAAGCCTCTGCATTCCGTCTGTCCTGTGCCAATCCTGCGATCATCGCTGTCCAGGAAGCCACATCTCGTTCAGGCATTACCCTAAAAAGTTCTAATGCCTCATCAACCCTTCCGTTTTGCGCAAGTCCAGCAACCATGGCTGTCCAAGATGCCACGTCTCGTTCAGGCATATCCCAAAACAACCCCAGCGCCTCATCCACAAACCCCTTCTGCGCATATCCTGTGAACATGGCAGTCTGGGACACTGCATTTCGCTGTGACATTCTATCAAACACTTTACGTGCATCCTCTAAACTCCCACATTTTGCATACATGTCAACCAGGGCATTTGCCACAGTGACATCAGATTCGTAACCGCATACGACTACGCCTTTATGAACTTCCATACCTTGCTCCAAGGCTGTCAGTTTGGCACACGCCGAAATGACACTAGCAAATGTGAACTCATTGGCTTGAAATCCAGAACGCTGCATTTTTCCAAACAATTCCAAACCTTGTTTAGCCTGAGCAGCGCCATGTCTGGAATAGGCTGCAATAATTACACTCCAGGAGCAGATGTCCCGTTCGATCATTTGGTCAAACACTTTGCGTGCATCCTCCACACTGCTTCTCCCTTGCTTGTGTTTGGCATAGACATTAAGGAGACCGTTGGCCACAAATCTGTGAGAAGTGAGTTCTGTGTGAATGATGTGAGCGTGCACCAGCTTGACCTCTGAGAGCCTGTTGTTGCACTTGCTCTTGCCGCACACCTGCAAAATACATGCATATGTGGCGCATTGTACCTCCTGCCACTCCATCCTAGTTAACACATCCAATGCCTCTTTCAATCGCCCCTGTGTACACACAGTTTTTATGAAATCATTCTTGTCTTGTGTTGTAAAACCATCAGGCATAGGTTTCGGTATGCTACAGCTTATTTTCTCATGTTGAATTCCACGAAACACTGAGAGTTGTTTCATCTTTGCGGTGTTCCATGCGATCGCTCTCATCAACTGCTGCAAAGCCAATGCATTGCTAAATTCTTACGGTGGGCTTCCATGGATGGCGTTTTCAGTGCTGATAATTTTTTTAAATATTTTAAAGGGTCGTTTCATGAATTTTATAATGTAATTAAGTTTAAAATTTACACTCTAAATTTATAGAAATAAATGGTGTATGAATTTTATTAGTTTGTATTTCATTTTAAAAATAAGAAATATAATAATAACTTAGTAAAAATTAGAAAGTTTTATATGATTGATAAGGGGAGAAGAAAAATTAGATTGGTGAAACAATTTTTAGCTTCATCTCAAATGAAGTTGCTAAAATCTTCAAGGGTTGTTATTATTAAGGAAAAGATTCTAATTAAACATGTAATGTATTTATTTCTTGTTTCATATGATCCATGCTCATTCAAAATAGATCTTAAAGTTCTCATGTATAGAATCTCAACACTTTGAATGGTTTATAAAGAGTCTACTAAATATTTGATGTACCTGTTAGCAAAAGGAAAGAGGTCAATTATTGATGGACTTTTCATTCATGCCATTGATATTAATGAATTGTTACAATAATTTGAATTATTTTACTTTTTTATAATAATTTAAAATGTTTATCTTTTTTTTTTTAAATCAAGATTTTTACCATCTCATAAAAAAAGGTTGCCATGTATATATTCAAATATTAAAACATAATAAAAATACAAATAAATAAATAAAGATCTTTAGAGAACTCATTTTTAAGGATTTTGGATTTGCATTGTAGGAATAAGAAAACACATGAGCACAACCAATTTTTTTTTTTATTTGAATTAATTTTGTAAGGTACATGTTGTTGTGAGACTAAAGATTGGAAATTAGAATAGAAACACTTGTGCACTTGAGTCCATATAAACATTAAAAAAATAAGATTAGAAATTAGAACCAATACTTGTGAATATGAGTCTTTTTTGTATTTACCAACTTAGATTAAGGCTTGTAAATTTGAATCCATTTTATATTATGTCGATTTCTAGTCAAAGTTGTGAATTCAAGTCCACTTTGTATTTTAGAGATTTCCTGTCCAAAATAAATTGAACTAACATGTTATATTTGATGGTGACTACTAATCTTGAATAAGCCTTAAATGAGATTTAAAAACATGTATATGGTACTTGACACATGTCACTAAGATAAAGCCTCATTTTTATTGCTTGAATTCTTTAGATGCCTTTCATTTCTATTACTTATCGACCATATTTTTATACATTTATCATGCACTTATGATGGTAAATATTGAATATATTTATCATACTTTTTGGCACTTTTGCCTTGGTAGTTTTGAGCGGGTTGGTTTAGCCTTTGTGGTTCACTGGGATTTTTCCCCTATGTTTCTTTTTTAAAACCCTATTTTTTATGTTTCATGGTCCTTTATGTTCATTGCTACCATTGTATTTCATTGTTCACTAGTTGTCCAAGTTATTTCACTTAAGTTTATAGCTTGGCCCCCATGTGTATCATCATCTTACTAGTCATTTTCTCTTTATAACATGTTATCGCTTGTGGTTGATTTGATACCCTAGTTACATTCATGCTTTGATTTTAAGTCCTACTTGGAGTTCCATGTGTCATCTTCTTATTACATCATGGCATACATTTACATCATAGTTTATTTTAAATTTACAAGAACAACCTAGTGATATTGTGGCCATATGTCTTGGAGTCAAGCATCATAACTACCAATTTATGTGACATGGTGTTATCCTTGCATTGAATTGACATCATCTGATTTGTCTACTAATGCCAATACCTACACTTTAAGAAGAAAGTAGAAAAGGTCTTGTCAATTTGTGATATTTGGTGATAGGTTACTCCATTGTGCATTCCATTCACATCACGATTTTGAATATGGACTCCACTCTTGGAATGAGATGGTTTTGGTTGACTTGGTTTCTAGTTGGAATGCATTACATGTGGTAGTAGACATGTGCATGTTACTATATTGCATTGCACAATCCCTTAACATTGTGTCTTCCACTTGAATTATTTTAATTAAGATAATAAGCTTGTGATATCTTGACATGTGTCCTTGGTCAAATGATTGGGCAATCATCTATACATGCATATATTTAGCCAATCATACCAAGGGGACACTTAATTTTTTCTTAGAAAAGCTCTTTGTATAATGTTCTAAATTTATGGCACACTAGTTCTTGTAGTACTATGTTGAGTTGATAATTTATTATCAATTCGTAAATGCTTGTGTGTGCTTTTTAGAGTATTGAATTCCTATTGGCTTAGGATAGTTAGTATTTAATGTGTTGTGTGACTTCCTCACAATGGTTTTGACTATGGATCCCACTTTCACTTTTGTGATGAATGATGATGTTGTTTCTATGTTGGGTAAAATTTTATTCAGTGACATACAAGTGTCAATTTCTTTTTGCACCACGTTTTTTAATATGGGTTCCACCTTCGTATATATGTATAGACATCCCTAAAAATTGATTGCATGATTATATCTTTTTAAAAAATCTATTGTCTATTCTTAAAAAGTAAACCTTCGAAGAGGTTGAAAAATATTATCTATGTATTTTCTATAGGACTTGCTATTCTGGTTAGTACACTTGCAAGAAGGGTGAGAAACCTTTTAGAAAATAAATAGGGCTTACAATTTTGGTAAAGGATTATTAAGGACAATTGTGTCATTAGATTAATTTTGTAGGTTTAAGTTATTGCAAGATAATAACAATCATTGTAATGTAGTAGCATATACATGTTCATTTTAATATTGTTACAATCATTATTATATTTAACATGTTTAATGTTATAGTTACACTTTGTCATGGTGATTTCATAACTATATACATTGGTGATTTCATGTCTAAGATTCAATTTAATCATTCTAATTTTGTGAATGATTTTCTTCTAAAATGTAAGTTTCATAAAACCCCAAGTGTTTCTCCTCTAGCTAACCTCAAGCAAGATTCACTTTAATCTACATGATTACTTCTATTCTTTGCTTACAAGAATATCTAGTCTAGCAACTTAAAAGGTGGTCTAAATTTTTTAATTTGTACCCAACACACTTTCTTTCTTGACCATTTTTTTTCTTACATTCTTTTAATAATTCATTTTATTTAACATCAATTTGGTGATGTAACATCCTTAAAATATGTATTCCCTTCCCCCTTTCTTTTGGATATTCTTATTTGTGTGGACAACTACTTAAATGGAAGAAGATATGTGAATGAGATTCTTAAGGATGAATTTACAAATACAAAAAAAAATGTTTTCCATCTATGGCCTATCTAGGTGTAGATGATTTATTTTATTTAAATTATTGCAACTATTTTGTTATAAGATTAAAAATATTATTCAAATAGATTGTCCATTATAATAATTTGTATCCCTATTGTGTACTACTCTATTTTTTAATATTCATTCTATCAAAAATATTAAAGACATTTATTTTCATGAGAATAAATTATATATCCACATAAGCACTGCTACACAACTTAAAGACAAAATTAACAACCCTAGGGAATGAAGAGCCCTATCAGATTTCACCAAGGTGAACTCTACAGACAATGTTATATTCATTTAGTGGCTAATAGGTCTCCTAAAAAGCAAAAATTCAAACATAAAATAATTTTATATGAATTCCATTTCACATATAAAATTATTATTTATTTATTATCGTTAAAAAAAAATTCTCTTCATATGTTGTTTTTTGAAGGTTATTTATCTCGTCAACAATTAAATATTAATTATTCTCATGTAAATAATTATTTTCTTTCAAACATCTACTTTCTCACATAAGCTAGAATATCATTTCAATAATTGATGTCAGCAATACAAAACAAAATTTATTCTTTAATTTGATAAAGTATTTGTTTTCGATTGAGGTTAAAACAGTTTTTGAAGGGAACAATAACCCTGTACAAAAGAAACTAAAGATAAGCAGGATACAACACTATAAAAAGCGAGACATACAACAAAAAGCAACAGGTGGGGGTAAAAGATAGCAACAATAAGAACCATCCAGCATCACAACCAGCCAAAAGATGAAACCCATACAAAAAGAAAACCAACCACAAAGCACAACTAGTTCTATTTTTTCATCATCTCAGCAGAGTCAGCCATCACATTTTTATACTTTTCAATGGCCTCTCTGAGATCTTTAATTTCCTTTGAGCTACCCGATTTCACCTTTTTGGCACTCACCCGAGTACAAGTTCCTGGGCCAGCAATGCTTGCGTCAATAGCAGTATCATCATCCATTGTGATGGGAGTAGTGTTCCCATCCAGCACTGAGAGAAGCACCCTTAAGTTGCTATCAGTCACCTTCATGCCTTCATAGTTGTTCTTCATCATATGGCTGAGAGTATTTTCAATACTCTGAATGTGATTCTGTCGTACGCTGGCAGAAATTAACCACTGCATTAATTCTAAGTTCCAGCTTCTCCAGCAGTCTTTTATCCATTTCTTCTTCTTAAGTTTCATTGTTCTTAGTAGCCTTATTCACTAGTTCAGCCAATAGGATATCAATCTTATTAACTCTATCCTAGAGGTCATCATACCTACCATTGATGTCTCTAATTTCATCCAGAAGCCAAGAGTTCAGCTGATAATCCATCTCAGCCTGCTCTTTGACTACCTGCATAAACCTTGTAGGTTCTTGGCTTTTTTCTGTCTCATTTTCATTGTTGCCACCAGCTTTCTCATTATCTTTTTTGTTATTCCCTTCCACTTTATTTCCCTCTAATTTTTTCGAAGCCTCCCTAGAAAGCTTGCCCTCGTTAGACTCAGACTCAGCATAATTCACCAGAATGGGAGTGGTGAGAGGGTCGACCTTCTCTGTATTTTTCAGAATCGACTCGCTATTCTTCTTCTCAGGAGATTTAGTTCTCACCTCACCTTGGGTTCTAGGCTCCTCCTGTGTTTTATTGCCTTCCTGACCTTCTATTTCCTTTCTTCAGAGATGCCTTTGCTATCACTTTCCATCTCCTCAGAGGAGCTCATAATTTCCTACTCAAGGGATTCAGTATCCTCCCTTGTTTCCATACATGTTTCCTCTGAGATGAACATGGCCGCCTCACCCTTAACACCTCTATCTCCCTTCCCCTTAGCCTCTAATTCATTATTCATGTTCATTCCATCCTCCTCCATGAGGATCTTAGTAGGGTCAACCCCAACATTGCTTGTTTTCCCCTTTCTCTTTTTGCCTGGCGTGTTACTATCATTTGCCATAGGTCTTTTTCCTTTCTTTCCCATGTTCGAGCCTTCGGCCTAGGAGTTATCCTGCAACTTAAATTTTGCATATTCATAGATCAACAAAATAAGCCCATCATGGAGAATAAGCTTCTCATCATTCTTTTTGAGTTCCATAATACTGTTACCCAAAGATTTGTGAAGAAAATAGGGAAAAGAGATTTTCCTATTGTATCTGAAATGATTAACCAGCATGAAATGGAAATTATAAACCCTAGTGTACCGACCCTCAAGGGTAAAGTATTGCATTAAAGCTTTAACCATTTTAGCCCAAAAAAGCTTCATATGGCATCACAAGACATAATCACCCTTCTGTTTAACAAGTAAATCTCTTTCCTCCTGGTTCTTATGGTACATTCTGGCAGCATTTTTAGCCAAAACCCCGCTTCTATAATATTTCAGACCAGACATTTTCAGACCCGTTTTTTCAGAAATGAAGAAAGTCTTACCACAGATAGTCACCTTGCCATTGTCTCAGCTGTCCGCGAACTCCTTTGAGATATCCTTATCGTAGCCATGGAGTCTCTCCATATAATCCATGACCCCGCCTTCCTTGAGTCTCTTCCATACCTCAGCCTATTTTTTCCATTTGTAGACAGAGGGTTCTTCCCATTTCAACTTTCCACCCTTTTTAGCAGTTACCCAGAAAACAAAAAATTGCACAAAAAGAGTGTGTTGAGAGCTATGCGAGCAAATAATGGGGAAATGTCACCTTTTTAAAGAAATGATAACATCTATCTCATAAATGTATAACATTAATGCACTTGTTGTCGTGCGTGCGAGGCTCAAAATTGAGGCAACTCTGATTACTATCTTTTCTTGTTAATATTACTAAAAACTATATTTTAGAAAAGAAAAAAAGAAAAAAATAGAATTTAAATTTACTAAGTTCATGTGAATTAATTATTTCCTTAAATAGTCTGCGTAGTTTTATTTCATTTATTTGTTTAACAATTTATACAATTAAATTAAATATTTAATTCATTTAATTTGATTTTTTTTATTAAAAATTAAAAAATTCTCAAAACTGAAAAATCCAAACATAAGATATTTTTAACAAAAGGATCTTCATGAAGAGGACGTGTGGAACAAAAAATGGAACGATAACCTCAACATGGAGGAAATTTATTGGAAACAAAGGTCTAGAATCTAGTTGCTAAAGGAAGGGGACCACAACGCCTCTTTTTTCCATAAAACGACTAGTACCCACAAAAAAAACACCGTCACCTGTCTCCTCAATGACTCTAACTAGCTGATTAATGATGAAGGTAAGATTGGAGAAATGGCGGTTAACTTTTTCAGACAGTCTTTTGATGAACAAGGGAGTGACAATTAAGAAGTCCAAGATAAGTTGTTAGTCCACCTCCCTACTATGGTGAATCAAGATAATAATAACCTCCTATGATGTGACCATGGCGACCAGGGACCTTTCCAGAATGGGGAAATTGTTGAACAACACTTACATTTCTCTTGTTCACAAGAACTCGACCCTAAGTCTATGAATGACTTTAAACAATATAAGTCTTTGTCATACTATCTATAAGATCTTCTCTAAAGTCTTGGCTAATAGATTGAAGCCTCTTCTAGATAAATGAATTAGTGGCAGTGAGAAGGGATTTGTTCCTAACAGAGAGATCCTTGATGTTGTCATTGCTACTCATGAAATAATTCATTCAATGGACAAAATACGCAATCAAGGTATGGCCCTTAAACTTGGTATCTCTAAGGCTTATGATGAGCTTAATTGGCAATTTATTTATAAAGTGTTATCTAAGTTTGGCTTTAGTGACAAACTGAATACTATAATTAAGATCTGTATCCAGACTTTTCAGTACTCTATCATTGTCAATGATATACCATGGGGATTTTTTAAAGATGACAAAGGCCTCAGACAGGGTGATCCTTTATCCTCTTATCTTTTCATCATGTTCGCGGAGGTTCTTAGTAGAAATTTCATGAATCTTTCCACTATTGGCCGCATTCAAGGTATCATACCTGCTTCTTCTCTCCCTCCCTCTGTTCTACACCAATTTGTAGATGACACCTTCCTATTCAGCAAGTCTTATGTAGTGGTGGCCAAAGAGTGGAAATGCCTCTTATAAGATTATGCATGTGCTTATGGTCAATGCGTTAACTATCAAAAAAGTAAAATCTATTTTTCAACACCAAGGATGATCTTAAACTCAAAACCAGGGATATTATTGGCTGCCACACGAGGTCTTCATTGAAGGGGCAATACACTATCACAAAAATTTATATTGGGGGATTTAAAATGGGCAAAAAAAGGGGCAATATATTGCCTAAATAGGGGGGTAGGGGTTTTATTTTGCGGTGGGGGTGGGGTTTTATATAGGAAAACAAGTGTGTGGGATATTGGAGGGAGGTGACAAAAAGGGAGTTTGGGGCAATATTTTTGAAAATAGGGGGATTCTTAATTATTCCACGAATGCACGTGTTATGATTCAAGTTCACTAAGTGAAGCCCCCATGGGCAACTAGAGTGTCATTACTCCCGATACCTATATGGGCCTCCCCCTCATTGTCAAAAAAGTTACCCCCACCTTTTGGAATGGCCTTATGGAGAGGATACAAAAAACGATGGCTAGATGGAAGGTAAGCTCCTCGATAATGTTGGTAAGCTACAACTTCTCACTATTTTCCTCAAAGGAATTCCTATTTACTTTCTTTCCATCCTTAAAATCATCGTAGTCATGGCTGAAAAACTAGAGAGAATTCAGAGGACCTTCCTGTGGATTGGAATGGAAGAGAAGAAAATAATTGTGCTTGTTAACTGGGACATAGTTTGTCACCCTAAGTTGCAAGGGGGGTTGAGAGTTAGAAAACTTAATAACCCGAACAAAGCTCTCATTACCAAATTAGGATGGAACCTGTATGTTGGTAAAGAAGATTGGTGTAGATTAATGCAACCTAAGTACCTTAAAGATGAGTGCTTTCACAAGGTCCTTAGCTCAAATGGTCTCCCTATAGGTTCAAAAATTTGGAACAACATTATCAAGTGCAAATCTCTACTGAAGGATGGCCTCAAAAGGCTTATTGGCAATGGGCAGACTATCAGATTCAGGGATGATAAATGGTTGGGGAATAATCCCCTCATAGACAATGAGTTTGTTTCTCTCATGAGGCATGCCAAGGCTTCTTTAGGAGCCAATGTTGCTGACTACTTCACCCCAAGAGGTGGATAGAAAAATCAATTGCAGTGCTTCGCCAATAGACCTGACTTCCTACCCAAGGTTTGTGATCTTCATCTCCTCTTAAGTGAGGCGGGTTAGACTCCCTTTGTTCCCTAGGGAGGATAGTTTTATTTGGACTATGCAGCCCTCTGGGGATTTCTCTCTTAGATCAGCTTACACTTTGCTGCTGCAATTTGACGGTGACTCTAATTGCTGGAAAATGGTGTGGAATGCTCAACTCATCTCAAAAATTAAATTTTTTTGGTGGGCTTCCCTGGATGGAAAAATTTTAAACCTTGACAATCTTATCAAGAGAGGGTTCCAGCTTCCAAATTGATTCTTTCTTTGCAAGCAAGACACTCAAACAATTCCCCACTTATTCATTCACTGCAGGTTTGCTTCCCCGATTTGGCAACACATACTCTAAAAATGTAATTTTCAATGGGCTTTCCAAAATGACCTACATCTGTTTGTTCTTGACTTGAGAACCCCCTCCCACCACCCCCTTCTTAAACAACTGTGGCAGCAGATACCTCCTCATATTTGTTGGTGTCTTTAAAAGAAGAGAAACACCAGGGTGTTTTGAGATAAGGAGCATAGTGTTGATGAGGTGTTGATCGTCTTGAATAAATTCCTTCTGGACAATATCTCTATCAGTAGATGGAGAACCCCTTTAGAGGCTCCATCATGGTGGGATTACTTGTTAGCCAATTTTTGGAATCTCTTGGAGGACTTCAATTTTTTTTATAATTCCAAAAAAATAACGCGAGTGAACACCATTTGGAAACCTCCTCTCTTTCCTTGGTGTAAGCTCAATTTTGACAGTGCTCCTAGAAATGGTATGGCTTCTGGTGGGGGGATCATCAAGAATGATAATGGATCGCTCATTGCTGCTTATTCTTACCATCAATAGGACTTTACAATCGGGCTGAGGGTATGGCCCTGTTATGGTGAATCAAAATATCCCTTTCAATTGGCATTTGTACTCTTGCGATAGAAGGGGATTCTTAGTTTATTATTGAAGTTACCAAAGGGACTCGTTCTCCTGGTTGGTATGTTCAAGGTATAATTGATGACATTTGTGCTCTTCTTAATAGCTTTGAGGAATTCATCATTCAACATATCTACAGAGAAGGAAATGTTGTTGCTGACTATTTATCCTCTATTGGGTTGGATTTAATTGGTTTCACATGTTGGCGAAAGGAGAGATATCTCCCCCTGGGACACTCACTTTCATGAGAAAAAATGCCCCTTTGCATCCTCACGATTGTTTACAAAGCTAAAAACTGGACTCTCGTGCAGGCCTTTGTGGCATTGTTAGATCTTTTTGGCGGGCTCTTGATTTTTTACCCATTAGAGACCATTCTCTATGGTGATTTAAATTGGCCACTTGGGCATCATTTATCGTGCCTACATCTCCCCTATTTACACCATTATGATTTGGTGGTGTGAAGGGCTCATCATTTTGTACCACCTCGGTAATGGTGAGATTTTTGCTAAGTAGGTGAATATTTCTAAAACCCGCACCATATCTGGGAATATATTTTCCTTCAGTACTTACCTTTTGAAGGACTTCTCGCACGAGAAAGCTGTTAATTTTGAGCTAGGCGACACTAAGGGCGTGAAGTATCATAAATGCGTTCATAATGACCATTTATCTCACCTATCCATGTTTATTCCCATTAAAAGGTCTATCTTGGGATTTTTCTCTCGAAACATCACTGTGCATTTCTTGAGCCATACTCTCTGCAACTACTTCAGTTTGTTCTGTATCACTATGGGTGGAGACCGTGTACGCATTGAGCCTGACAAGTGAAATTAATGGAAAAGTAATGAGACTATTTTCAACATGTGCAAGTAAGGTGGCAATTCACAGTTCTTGGAGTTCATGAATAGCCATGACAAGAGTCTCTCTAAATAGTTTGTCAATTCTTGGGAGGCCATAAGGGTTTCTGATGCAGAGCATCATGGAAAAAAATCCACTTCTCAAGGATTATGCTGATTCAACATTCATTTCATCATGAATGACTCAAAACCTCATAAAATTTTATATTGACCTCCTAGTGTGCTTGTGTGTTAGGTGCTCCTACACCATACACCCAAGCTTGAAAAGTTTCCAAGTCCCTTTGAAACATGGAATCAATAACCTGGAAGAAATAATTTAGACTGAAATTTGCACCATTGTCCTTTGCCTCTTCATGCCTTTCATCCTTTGTATGCCTCTGCTACCTTTATCCTCAATCAATCCTTCATTTGCTCCTATCGATCAATGGAGTTTGAAATGGTTTCAACTCAAAGGTTTTGTATATCCACCTTCCTCATTTTGCTTCTTCACACTACCACCAACATACAGCCATCTTTCCCACCCAAGATCCTGGAAGATGCTCTACCACCCTTACTCAATGGTCTCTCTCTTTGCACCTTCTACCCAACTTCATCTTGGTGGAGATTGTACTAAAGACCCCTCTTATGTCTGCCACACACACCTTCACAAAATTCTTCCTTACTGCAGCTTTGATGGATCAACCTGCAACCAAACAACTTAACAACACAAAAAAAAACACATTTACCAACCTAGACCTTTTAATGGGCTTTGATACCAATCTGATGCAGAGAATCATGGAAAACAATCCACTTCTCAAGGATTATGTTGATCCAACCTTATTTCATCATGAATGACTCAAAACCTCATAAAATTTTATATTGATCTCCTGGTATGCTTGTGTGCTAGGTGATCCCGCACCAGTTTCTATGGGCATAATCTCTTTTGAGGTCAATGAAGACATGATTACACAGGCCACGAGCCTCTCCATTGAAGGCCACAGGTGGAAGACAACTAGAAAGGTTTCTGACACTGCTAGCCTTGACCAGTTCTTCTGTGCTAGTGAATAACCCATGAAGCTAAGGGGTGGTTATGACTATGATTAGTTTCTGGAGCCATGGGATCGTGTCTGCCTGGTTGTGATGAAGTATCTCACGCTGTAGGAAAGGTTTGGTGTTTACTACTATTACCACCTGCCTTTTTTAAATCACTTTAGAAATCATGTTTCTATTTCCATTCTTTTTTACCTTCTTCATTTGATTGAAAGCAATGCTAATGATGTTAATGAAGCCAAGAACTATGACAAAAACTTCACAATTTTACACTAGGGCCTTTTTTTTCGTCTCTATCACTTCCACTTGGCCCTCTGCCCTCCCTGCCAAATTATTGTTCAATATGTGCCTTATTCTCCCACCCCCTTCTGCTAGTCTCATGGACACTCCTGACCCTAACAACAAGCTATGCCTTAAAAACCTTGGTCTTAAAATTAAAAAAAAGAGACCTCCCCTATTTCGTACAAGGGTAAGAAAGAAAAAAGAAAAAAGAGAGTTGTCCCACCTCTTAAATCCAATGACAAATCTTGCAAAAATGCCAAATTCCTTATCGATTCTGATGTTGAAATCATTGAGGAGACCAACACCCCCGGTAGGTCCACCAGACTTGTGGTTAAACCTAAAAAAGGATATTACTTTCAAAGACGCTTTAGACTCGGATAATGGAAATAATAGTGAAAATAAGGCCACTGAGAAAAATGGTGATGAAGAAGAGACCCTTTCTGCTTTTGTTAGTAGTTCATCTCATGTCTCGACAAGCATCAAATCAAATTATGGGAAGCCCATTCATGTGCAGGTTAAAGAGACAATGACGATTTTTGTGGCAGTTGACAAAGGCAAGGCCCTGCTGGATGGTGACTATAGCAAGAAAGACATGGTTTGGGAAGAGGTGGACAATCTAAAAAAATAGGTTGGCGAGGATGGATGAAAGGCTTTACAATGTTTTCCACTTTTCTTTGAAGGTTATGCACAAATATGCTACTACGCTATGTATGCTACAGTCTGACAACAACAAAGGTACCAAGGAAGTAGAAGACAAAAGGAGCTATCCAAGTTCCTAATGCAGGGTTGGGTGACTATGATTCTTACCAGCGAATAGAAAAGGAAAAAGAGCTAGGATGGAGCCCTCTCTCCAGTTTCTTCTTTTTGGCTAGCCTTGGCCTTCATGGTCATTTTATGTTTGGTTTATTTTTATCTGGTTTCATCTAGACTAGTGCTTTCTTTTTTGTTGGTTATGACCCTAAGTGGTCTTGGTTAATTTTTTTTATCTCTACTATGTTAGATACCATGCTAGACTCTGGTGGTTTTTTTTTTTAATCTCTTTTAGTAAGGTTTACAATATCAATCTGGTTATTATGCATAACACCAGTGATAGTTTATCCTTTTCTAGCTCAAAAGGTTCAACTCTGTTCCTTTTGGTTTTTGATAGTGATGCTAGGGTGGCTGGTTTTGATTCTCCCTGGGTGGCTAATGTGTTGATTATGTATAATTGTTGATGATGTTATTGTGCTAATAACGTTCGTCTATTGTTGTTGTTGTTGTTGTAGTTTTTGATGCTAGTTGCCCTCTGGGCTGGTTTGTAAAGGGACAACACCCTTGTTTTGCTGCATTATTTTATCAAAAACAAAAAACAAAAACTTGAAATAGTAATAAATGAATGCTTACAATATCTTCAAACTACATTCAACTAGAGAAAATTTTATTAGTGTAGTTTTTTTTTTTTCTCTAAGTTGGATATAATATATTTCCTCATACATTTATTTTAGATTGTTTAGTTGTAATGAGTAGGTCATGATAAGTGTAGATGATATATTCCATGTGTCTACTTTCGGACAATTGAAGTACTTTTGTCCTTGTTTAATTTTGCTTCCTCTATTTTCTGTCTATGTATTCACACCTCTAGTTTGTTCTTCATTCATGCAATAATGGATTTGCTTAATGCCATTTTTTTCTTGATCATTTTGATATCTCTTGTAGAAACTAACTCAATATATAGTTATTTTGAATTAAACATCATAGGATAGAATAGTTTCATTTTTACTATTTCTAGGTTTTGAAAAGCTCAAGTTTATTTATGAATCTAACATGGTGTTAGAGCTATGGTGTTTTGAATTGATTAAGAAAGTTCATGTTTGTTGAGGGGCTAATCACTTTGCAAGTAGATTCCATTAAATCCAAGTAGGGTTTTCTCTTTCCAAGTTAGATGATTTGGAGAATTAGAAGGGTTTGATAAGAAAAACTAACATCTCCAAATTTTCATTATTACTTTTCTATATTATTAGTGTTAAATAAATTTTTGACAATCTAGGTAACATTTTGGCTATCACATTGTGTTTTAGAGTCTTATGAAAGTTTATTTTAACTATTTTACTTGAATAAGAGATCAAAATTTTGATCCACAAAAAATAGGTTTTATCATGACCATACACGAAAATTTTGAAGGGCATTTTTTGGTCAAATAGTGCTGCCATTCTTTCTAGAAGGCATCAAAATGAGCTACGACCGATAGTAAAATAAACAAAAATAGAGTAGAGAGTAGTAAAGGCAAATGTCTTTCTTTCTTGTATGATCATATAAATTTTCCAATGTTAAAGATTTAAAAAAAAAGGGGCCAAGAGCATACATTTTTTAAACTATATGTTTTTGTATGGTTAGTTTGCTTCCTACTCTTCATCCTTGTTTAATTTTAGAATTATTATTACCCTAAAATGCTAAGGCTTTGTAATACAAACTTCAAAAATTATTGAGGGATTTTTTGTGGGCTTCTTCAGAAGATTATAAAGGTTTTCACAAGATAGCTTGGAAGTTTTTCTATCTCTTGCACATATCTAGTTGCTTAGGGCTCCTTTCTATGCAAATGTGAGGCTTCACTCTGTGATCTAAATGGATTGTTTGTGTCATTTCCAGCAACGAGGTCTAAAAAATTCTTCTAAGACATTTCATTTCTTCAAGGTATCCAATCAGTAGAATCGATCCTAGAAGAAGGGCATTGGCTTTCAAACCCTTCTGATTATGGAAGATGTTGCTCACATTGAAGGCACTTTTGTGGCCAAAAGCATTTGGCATGCTTTAGAGACTACCAAACCCTAGCTTTGGTGGGTCAGTTCTTCAAGATGACATTTCATTTAATCAACACAACATTTGATGGTCTTTGCTTAAATGTTGGTCCAAGGCCTTCCGTTGGCATTGTTGCCTAGGATTTGTGTCCAACATTTTTGAAAGCATGACATTCGTATGCTCTAGGACCTCTTTTCCAGTCACTATGAATCTTCGTTCTTTGGAAGATATGAAAGCTTAGTGTTGAATCTCCTAGCAAAATCAATAAACATGCGACACTATCATATATGCTTTGCCTTTGAATATGCTACACAAGATTGACATTCACTTAATGAATCGCTAGTGGAAAATTGGTGTTGGTTTCTGAACACCGCCTTCTGGAATTGCAAACCTTTGTTGGGGTATTGTTGGCTTTACCTTCACCTTCCCATGGTGATTTCTTTGAATCTTTGGTGGTATTTGTAGTCACCTCAACCTGTTTGGTAATGACAATTTCAGAATATTTGGTCTAATGTTATTGAGTCTAAGATCACCCATATTTCCTGGTGTATTATTTTCCAAGGCTTGCCTCCGGGCTTTCACCTTTGGCATATGGGCATTCCTAACTCTTGTTTCCCATTTTTTGGGCAATTAAAGTCTTTCAAACAAGTCTTCTAGTTATGTTATCATGCCCAAAATTTGTGTAGTTGCATTCGTGATTTCTTTTTCCCCTTCAACCATAATCCTTTTCTTTGCATGATTCTATTCTAGGGGATTGACCTTGCATTCCCTTAAAATTCACTCATATTTGACATGCTTTCAAGGTGGAGATCATCTTTTCTTCATCAAAAGATGAGAATGTTGTTTTGTTTTCACACAACACTACTGATATACATGTTTCACTTTCACTAAAGCATGTATTTGTAATAATAAAATAATGTGATGCTTTGGATACCTGGGTCCGGGACAATAAAGTGGTGCTAGAAATGACCCACATCCAGGATATTCTAGAGCATTGGGTGAATGCCTTGTATGGTTTCCAAAGTTCCTTTGGACAACTCTGCTTTTCATAGCCAACCTCGATGTCCAAAGTTCCTCTGCTCGACATTCTTAGATCCTGCGACCCTAGGCTCCTCATTGCTATTTAGTAGTTGAAGTGGTTTTACCGGGAAGTGCTCAACCTCTCTGTTGCGTGGGGCCTTTGCCTCTAGGTGGGGTTTGGGGGGTGTGGGGCTATCTACTCGCGGTCACAATGACTGGATAACATTTGGTGGAGATGGTGGTTGTCCCTTCTCTTCTAAATGGCTCCCCAAGTTCGCGTTAGTATTTCACCTACATGAGAAGATAAAGATAAAGAGGAGGTTGTGTTTGATGAGGGATTATCTTGTTAGAATAATAAGCAAAAAAATGCAAATATTAACACACAGAAGAGAAAACAATAACACAGAGATTTAACGTGGTTCACCCAATCCCTGGGCTATTTCCACCAATAGCGAGTCCAATGTCTTTATTATTATCCAGTGATTACAATCTGAAACCTGCAACTCAATACCACCACAGGAAGCTACAAAAATCCCTCATACAAAATGAATCTCACAACCCTAAGCCCTTTATACATGTATTTTTGACATAACCTAATTAGGGTAAAAATACTCTGACTAATAGAAAATTGATGGCTGCCCCAGGACCCTGCAAGG
>MU224511.1:1624796-1636687 GCA_018584345.1 Thuja plicata
ATATTTTTGTTTGATGCCTCGGCCTGTCCATTACCTTGAGGATAATAGACCGAGGAGCAATGTTGAGTGATATGAAACTATTCACAGAGGTCATCAATGTCTTGATTTTTAAATTGGCCCCCATTGTATGTCACAATTGAAGAGGGTATCCCATATCTACAAATAATGTAATTCAGAATGAACATAGCCACCTGTTTGCCAGTGGCTTTGATTAGCGGCACGGCTTCGACCCACTTCATGAAATAATCAGTGGCCGTAATGATGAACTTGTGTCCATTTGAAGAGTTGGGATATATTTGTCCAACCAAGTCAAAGGCCCATTGCTGAAATGGCCAATGTGTTATGAAAGGAATTAGTTCTCTGGTAGGAGCGTGAATAAGGTTTCCATGTGTCTTGCATTTAAGACATGCTTTTGAAAATTGAATAGCATCTTTCTCCATGGTAGGCCAATAATAGCCTACTCTGAGCAGTTTCTTAGCTAATGAAAAGTCGTTTGAGTGCATACACCTTCGTGGACATCTTTTAAGGCTAGATCAGACTCTTCAAGTTCTAAACAACGAAGAAGTGTTCCATCGAGACTGCGTCGATATAGGTTGTTAGTTATGAGGACGTAACGCAATGCTGTCCTAATCAGGGATCTTTTTTCATTTCTAGAGAGATTGGCGGGAACTGTTTGGTCAGAAAGATAAGCAATGATATTGGCATATTGAGATTGATTTGGGGTATTTAAGGCACATATTACCTGGTATTCTGGATTCTTTAACGTCTTCTCTAATTCTATGATATCAGCATATACATTTCCAGATTTCGTGAAAAAGAGTTAAGTTTAAGAATCCTAGATAGCCTCCTATGATTTTAACATGAGTTCTTGCATTTCTAAAAATTTTAAGAAAACTATTTCTTGCATATTATACTATAACTGAAGCAATGTAAATATTTCGCAATTAATAAAACTTTTAACACAATCATGAAGTAATTAACTTTAATTCAACTGAATGAAACCGCGCGAGAGCACTCAAATTACATTATGGATGCAAAGAACATAAAAGGAAACTTAATACGCTCTTTTTGGAGACTAAAGGATCCTTGAAATTCCTAAAAGGGCAGATTTAATGTTCATCTTCCTCTTCTCTAGAAATTCCACTAGACGGGCCTGCCAATCTCTGTCTCTTAATTCTGTTGTAATATCCTTCATCCATCCATAAATCAATCATATCTTCAAAATATGAGTTGCCAAAGCAATTTCTGTCCAATTCCCCTACCTCATCATTATGCCAGTAGGAAAAGAACCAATTTTCCTCATTGGGGATTCTCAAATGCATAAAGGTCATTAGGAAATCTAGATTCCTCTAAATGACAGGTTGTCTAGATAGGAAGGCCTGAAAGTCTTCGATAACCATAATAGGGACAGTCGGAGCAGGCCTACCATTTATAGCTGGTAGATCATAAAATCTTGGCATAGTAATCGTACAATCTGGTTTAATATTTTGTAGGACTTTGTCAATATTACCAAGGTATTTCCTTTTGAAAATCCAAAAATAGAGTTTGCCAATATCCTCTATTCTAGGATCCACATATATAGTCGAAGCTATAAACATGGGTGGAATCTCTGAGTTCACCCTATATGTATCCGAGTTAGAAAGAAATTCTCTGCCTAAGATTCTATAAACCGCTCTCAGGACAATAGACTGGGAATTCAAAAGTGCAGATTTAAGTCTTTTTATGGTTATCTCTCCATCGAAAGCTATTTGATGTTTAGTGCAAGTTAGTTTGATTGGAGTAGTCATATTGCCACTAAACTTCAGATAGACAGAGAGCATACACCGAAAGATAAGAAGAGATGAGAGCCAAGCCCACCATATAATGAAGATTAACTTGGGATATGAAGAGACAAGTTCAGAAATGAAAAGCCCCTATAAAGATGCCATATGGATTTCTCAATGATGCCTGCCCTGTAAAGAATTTGAAACAAAGGGTAAAGAAGATGAAACAAAAGGTAAAGAAGATGAAACAAAAGGATGGATCTCAAGGAAGGGATGGCGCCAAATATAAAAGCTTAAAATACACTAATCATATTAATCTGGAAAATCCTAGACATTGTAATTTGAATTTTTATACATCTATCTTACGGAAATCCTACAAACAGAGCAGTTTATAGATTTATACCAGTATTCATTTGTATATTATATATGATGTCCTATATATATATGTTAATTTGTTTGTGTTCATTTATATAAAATTAAATATATGTAAGCTTTATTTATCAACTAAATCTATTGAATTTAAGGTACTAACACCAAACTAACCCAATAATTCTATAGGAAACAGAAAAGGCTTATCAAATGATTTATGATGTTGTTATTTTCTTCACTTCTAGGGTTTTTTTTTAATATCCAAAATTCACGTCCTTATAAATTTCATGTTATATTTTAAAATTTTCTTTAGTGTTCATATCCCTCCCCCCTTTTTTTATACGTTCGTTCAACCTTTGCATTTTTCTTCCGTAGCGTCAACTTGTGTTATGTGTTTTCATGCATTATCTCATTTTCTATCTAGTTTAATGTTACTTTTATATTTATTTCATGCCATGCCAATAATTTGAACATTTAAGTGGCTTAATGTTATATTGAGACACCAATGTAATGCATGGATATCTATGCAACATGCTAGAATTTACTAGCTTTTTCAGTTGTAATATAGCAACCATTTTCTTCTATTTTTTCACCTTTATCTTCATGATCAAGCTATATAACTAACCTCCACTAAATCCCAATAGCCAATGTGAACCTCGTGTCTCTTCATATTCTATTTTGGCTCTCATTTTGAAATCTAAATTCAATCCTTCAAGTATATTACTCTCTTAGCAAGCACCATCTTGTTGTTTTGAAGCGCATTTGTGATTACTACTATCATTCTTGATCCACTTTTGAAGGATTAGTTAACACTCTATTTTTAATGTGGTTTCCTTGTCATCCTTACATCCTTGAGAATATCTAATTTGGGATTCTTAGATAGGCTTTCACTTCCACTCACAACATGCATAATGATGGTGTTCATGTCTTTTCACTTTATTTTTATTTTGTAACATTGAGAAGTATTTGGTGTTGTAAGCACTTGTTGATTTCCTCATCTCCATTTGAATTTCACACATACTAGTTGATTTTGTCTTTCAGAGCTAAGAGTAATATTTATAACATTTCATTTTTCTCCAATTCTAGACACCTTTAGGATAGATTACACACATTTTACTTTATTTATGTACATCATTGATAACATGTTAAATTTGAAAGGTAAATAGAGGCTCAACCTTTTGTGGCAGATCCTAAGTAGTCCAAGCCCCCTTTTTTGTTCATGCTATATTTTTTGAGACATGTTAAAACAGACAAAGGTTTGCCACACTCTTTCCTCCTCTTCGTTATTTTGTTAATCCACTTAGTGTTTGCATTTACATTCATTTTATCATTTTTATTCTTGATACCCTTGATTTAATACTTTGCTCATATTTTACCTTGTAATGTGCAAGAGAGATTCATCCTTTGGTACTAGGTTATATTATTTCCATCGTTTATAGTTCTACATTTATTTTATCATCTTTGTGTTTTGATTATCTAAAACTAAGCATTTGCAATTAACCTAGCTTTCTTGCTTTCCTCTTGCATAGTTTAATTAGGATGAATAATCCATCCAAATAAGTTTATATTTAATTTTTTGTTATTACAACTAGCAGATTTAAAAATAAATAAAAGTAAAATCACAAACATTTTATTTCATAAAATCTTGTCTAGATAATGTAGAGTTGGATTGAATGCAAAAAGATTAATACACATAGGTAACCAATGAAAAGTTTCCTTCATTACATTTGCATTCTTTCTCTACAATTTTAAATGGTTAAGGAACATCCTTTAAGAAAAAATATAGCTAATGAGGCTAACTCCTAATGGCCAATAAGAAAGGATTGTTAATATTTAATTTGAACTATGAGGTTTAAAATTTTAGACTACAAAGAAATGGCTTAAATCAATTCCACAACCTAAATCTAAACCAAAATAACAATTAAAAAATCTCAAAATTCTTTGATTTCTATATGTACAAATTTCAACATCATAAATATATTTAAACTAAATTAATTTGGTCATTAATGAATCTTTAATGTTGCTCAGGATCTATGAAAGCTTGACCTTTAATTTCAAACACATACTAGGTCTTTTTCTGTGGATGGGATTGGTTAGATGCTTCATTTTGGTCATTTACCAACTAGACTTTTTATTTTATGGTTGGGAGTGGTTAGATGTTCCATTTTGATTTTCTTCCAATAGTTGAATAGTATAAGCAGCCATATTTTATGTACTATTTACTTATTATTAATATAAAAACTTAACTTCGGCCCTTTATTCATCAAAAAAAACTTTATACTTGTTTTATTATAACAAAGTCTTCTCTCTTATTTATTGAACAAAACTAGTACCAAGGAAAGAATAACTCTTCAAAAGTCTTGCCTTAACCATCCATTCGCTTAAGTTTATTCTCTTTTTAAGAAATGACTTCTTAGGATTGCAGCAACAAAGAGATGCGAGGACACCATTTAATATAATAATTATAATAAACAAAATATATAATTAAGCCGCAAGATTTTACATGGAAAATAATTAAGCCCTTACAATTTTACAAACTATAGATAAAAGGATTGTTAGGAAGAAGATATAGGACGTAAGCAGTACGTATCCTTATAACCAAGTTTACCTCGACTTTGTTACTCTCGGGCTGTTTACAAAATACTAGATTTCATACACCATTCCAACTTGAAGCAGCCGTGCAGGCGGCACGTGTAAGGTAGACAAAGATGACCTGCAATTCCTTTGAAGAAGTCCATACAAGTTATCTATCATGAATCTCTCAAAAGTACCAGTTTTCTCACTGGTTTGCAGTGTAGTTTTCCCTAAAACAAACACTGCCCCCATATTCTTTGCCGATTCAAGTTGTTGCACTTCTTCAATTGCAGAAGAGGAATTATTTTCAGTTGTTCCATAGTTTTGAATAAGACCCGAATGATTCTGGGGTTCTCTGATAGTGGTCTTGATATAGTCTTTTATGTTTTCAATAACCTGGTTGACAAATTCATCTCCTTCCAAGCTTGGAACATCCAAGTAACCATATTGAGCCAAGCATCTGTACACACCTTTGGGCCCAAGTCTCCCAACCAGAAATCTCTCTTCTAAAAGCACAGTCTTCACAGGAACCATTCTTATGGTGAGAACAATCAGAATTTCATGAAGAGAACCCACTGTACTCACATAGTGCCTCAATATTGGTGACAGACCATAGAGGAGATCACTACACAAGAAAGACACTCCTGGGACTCTGCACCCCACATTGCTAACCAATTCATTCATCTCCTCCGGACTTAGTTTTTTCTCCATTGAATATGCATACTTCTTACCCCGCCCATAGTTCCAAGAGAACATTATGATGAGAAAGAATCCTGAAATTACAAAAGGAGCCCAACCACCTTGGGGGACCTTGTTCAATACAGATGTCAGATAAATACCCTCTATCAGAAAATTGAGCACAAAGAAGGGAAGTATCAGTGATATATGTAAGTTCCAAACTACTAGCATGACCACTGTCACCAAGCCTGTTGTGATAAGCATCACAGAGATCACAGCAACACCTGCACCACACAATACAAGATTGATATTATAGACCCTAGAAATGGTATAAGTGTCTTAGGCATCAAATGCTTATAAATTCGTTATATTCTTAAGATGCAAAAGCTTCTGGTTTATATGATGTATATTTTTCAGTTTGATGTTTCGGATCACACTCAGTGATCCATCAGAAGAGAGAGGAAAGTGTATGGTAGGATTGCAGAAGTAGCTATAAAGGAGAGAAGAGGAGTGAGACAAGGGAAATGATTAGAAAACAAGATTAACTTTTTATTGTTTTCTAATCCTTTCCCTCATCTCACTCCTCTTCTTCCCTTTGTAGCTACTTCTACAATCTTATTATACACTTTCCTCTTTTTGATGATAGACCACTGAGTGTGATCAGAAACATCGAATAAAAAAATATGTACCATGTAAATCAGAAGCTTTTACATCTTAATCTAATAGACAATAGAAAACTAATGCCAACTATTTTGATATTCTTACCATAGGCATTTCCAATAGCACCACCATCCCTGAAACCTAAGAGTACTACAAGGCAGAGAATCATTAGTGTGTAGTTGATCTCTGGAGAGTAGATCCGACCCTCTTTTGTTTTTGATGTATGAATGATGTTCACCCGTGGGAAGCAGCCTAGAGCCATGGATTGCTTTATAATTGAGAAGGTTGCCGAAATCAAGGCCTGACTGGCAACTATGGCCGCTAGAGTGGCAATAACAAACATTGGCCAATACACACTGTGTGGCATTGATTTGTAGAATGTTTTACCTACGTCTTGTGGATTCTTGATCAGATAAGCTGCTTGCCCCGAATATGTCAGAATCAGAGCAGGATAGACCAGACAAGAGAAAGCAATCTGCAATGTAAAAAAAACCCAATTTTCTCATCAAAATGCAACAAAAAAAAAATATGCTAACTATAATATAGTTTAGTGTTTTGAAATCAGTTGAACCTGGATGGAGGCCTTATTGAAGTGGCCCAAGTCAGCAAACATAGCCTCAGAACCTGGTTTGTATATAAACACAGACAAGTGGCTTTTTCTTTTAGGTTCTCTTTTTAATCCTTGTTTCATGCAAACTAATAATGAACTGTATAAAGAGAATTCTGAGATTGGTGGAGTCAAAATACTTTGTATTTTATGTATGAGTAAATGAATATCGATTACAAACCTGTTATTGCTAAGACAGTGCCTCCAAGCAACACCCATCCATGTTTACCATTTTTTTGAAAGAAGCGGACTATGTAATGAGGACTGATTGCCTTGAGTACTGCTGGGTAATATTTTATAATATTGTATACTCCAATAATGGCATTGGTGACGAACCAGATAATTGCTATGGGGGAGAACAGAAAACTAACTTTACCAGTTCCATATCTTTGAAGGAGAAAGAGAAGTAGAAGAATGACAGCTGACACACCCACAACGGCACCTGCATGAATTATGGTGTTCAGTATTCTACTCTTACTTCACCTTATCCACGCTATGATGATATTATAATAACAATAAGATCCCGGGTAATCTATGATTCCTGGCTATAAACATCAAATACTAACGACTAATTCTTAGATAAAAGTGTTAAATAGTTAAAATTGAAGAAAAATTAAAGCTGTTGACATATCTTACCTTTGGTGAGTTTAGAATTCTGATCCTGAATTCCTTGGACGGCGGATAGCACTGGTTGATATTAAAAAAGAAATCAGCTAATTGTTTTGAAAGAAGCAAAACAATAGTTGAATCTAGAACATTAAAGAAAGAAATTCATTTGAGACCTGAAATTGCAGGAGTGAGAGCTCCATCGCCAATGACCATGCAGGTGCCAATCATCACAAAAGTAAGCAGAATTGTCTGTGCCACTGCACTCTTCTCAAACATTTCCTTTGTCTTGTAATTAATATAATTGCTCAGTTTGTTTCCTCTTCCAAAATGGGTCAAATTAGAATCTGAAGAAAACCGCCGGAATTGGTTTCCAGCTTTTTGCCCCATATTGAGATGCTGACATAACAGTGAATATAGAGCAAATGTTCCTCCTGATCAAAAGAAAGGGAATTACTAGAATCGAATTCAGAAAAAAGGCTGAAATATACTTTCGATGCATAACAACATATACCAACAGGGAAGATGGAAAATATAATTGTTCAAAACTATTAATGGAAAATATAATTGTTCAAACCTATTAATTTTCTATGATATAAATAGTTTTAAAATTTGATTGTAGTTTAGTTTTTATGGCGTTGGTTAAATTTCAGACAGAATGTATCAAAGATAAAAAAATTCAAACTTTTTTTTTTTCTCAAATTTATGAAAATACATTAAGTTTTTGTCAATTTTTTTGTGGTTTGACCACAAAATATGTAGATCATGAAGAACAGATGCTGAAAATTTTGCAAAGTTCCATGGTGTTTTCGGATTTTTCAAATTTGATCAATGGTACATTTTATCTGGAGCTTAGCCACATCCAATTTTTATATCACTTTCACATTATTTTCTATGATCCATCGTCAAGATAAAATAGTACATTATTTTCTATAATCTATCATCAAGATAAAGCAACATAATTAAAAATGATCATCTGCTTACCTTCTCCATGATCATCCGCCCTGATAACAATCAAAACATACTTGATGAGACTGATGAGTGTTATTGACCAGAAGATGATACTGAGATATCCCATAAAGTCCACTTCCCCTGGATTTTCAATATCAATAACAGCGAAGGTATAAAGGGGTGAAGTCCCAACATCTCCATAAATAACTCCAAGCGTTTCATAAGCCATCCACAATGTTTCCAGTTTCCCAACAATCTGCGATCCCCCAAAACACAAGTTCGTATCAATTTGCAACCTTTTTCTCCTAATAATATCAGGAAGAGAAAAGAAATTAAGGACTATACCTTTTTCTTGGGATGGCGAATTAAATAGGACTGTGAAATTGTTCTCTGCGCAACAAGTGTTTTCTTTGGGCGTTCAGCAATGTCTTCTTCTTCACCGATATCTCTTACAGCTCCTGACATCTCTACTACTCTATGACTATGACTATGACCATTATCAACATCGTCATCATACTCTGGACCATCCATCTTGATCGATCTTTCTAATTAGAATTCAGGCCCAGATCAAAACAATAACTCACCCTGCATCAAGATTCAATACCAACATTAGTTCTCATAATTTAGGATACTTAATTTATCAGATTTTCACAATTTATTAGACATAATTGTTTTTGAAGTTGATCATGTTTATCAATATATCGAATCATATTTCATGATCTATCATAAATATCGAATCATATTTCATGATCTATCATTATAATAGATCATAGAACGTGATTCAAATGTAATGGAAGACCTGAGCTGAGACTTCAAATTCTAACGTTGGTTGAACTTTTCATAGGAATCCCAACTTTTGTTAGTCTTAATTTAGAAAGACCTCAAGAAATCCTTAAGAAAAAGATGAGTAAGCCATTGGCAAGAGTCAAGGAGATCGATAAAAATGGCTACCCTGAAAAGAAATATGTTGTTTGTTCAGGGCAAGGGAGGTAGTATTTGTAGTAGTTGCTCATGTCTTTGTTTGATTTTATTATAAGGTGCAGGGGGCCACAAAATCCACCTAGTGTGCAGGAGGAATTCAAAACTCAATACTGGAAAACCTTGTTCCTCAGCCAGTGGAGCGAGGAAATATTAAGAATAAAATAAATAGTTAAAAGTCAAAAGGCGTGCGTGGTGTCACATCGAATTGTCGGGGAAGGTACTTGCTCCGCCTCCGGAACTGGCTTTTAACTTTTTGTTAATATTATTTAATAATAGGCAATAATTCAGGGCATACAACATTAAAATATTCACCATATTCTCTCTGACTTTTTTTTATATAATTGTAAAGTTGACATCTATTTAAAAAACAAAATATCATGTTTCGATTTGAATTAAATTCAACTTCATTTACATTTATATAATCATATAAAGTTTAATAATAAGCAATAATGGATACAACATTAAAATATTCACCATATTCTCTATGACTTTTTTTATATAAAAGTAAAGTTGACATCTATTTAAAAAATAAAATATTTTGTATCGATTTGAATTAGATTCAATTTCATTTATGTTTAAAGATATATATGTGTCTGTGTCTGTGTCTGTGAGAGAGAGAGAGAGAGAGAGAGAGAGAGATTATGTACGTTTAAGGATGTACATATATGTGTGTGTGAGAGAGAAATTATGTACATTTAAGGATATATATATATGTGTGTGTGTGTGTGTGTGTGTGTGTGAGAGAGAGAGAGAGAGAGAGAGAGAGAGAGAGAGAGAGATTATGTACGTTTAAGGATATATATATGTGTGTGAGAGAGAGAAATTATGTACATTTATATTATTAGAATAATTTAATTGGAATTAAAGTTTATTCACTTATACATTGAATTTAATTTTCTGTGTTAATTTTAATGTTTAAAATAATATTGGAGGTGAAATAAATGAGTGCAACATTTAGTATTGTAAATTTTTAATCGTATATATATGAAATAAATGATTATAGAAGGTCTAGAACATTAAATAATTTGATTGGAACAAAATTTTACCAAGTTAAAAGTATTATATGTTTGATATCATCTAAGGTGATATATGTAAAAGATAAGTTTAAATTATACAATGTTTGTATGACACATATTTGATAGCGCTGATATTATTTAATGATGTCTTAATATGCATAAAAAACAAAAGACCCTCAAACAACCCAAATGCTCGTTCCATCTATTGAGAGGAAAAGTTGAAAACCTCCATCATATTTTCATTGAGGCCATCACTTAAAAAATGCATTGCCTTAGTGAAACCTTGCTTGATTTGGTTGATTTGGCATTGAAGATTCTCACTAGTGTATCTTCATTTGATTTTATTAAATGCTAATATTGGTCTATAAGCTTGCTCTCTCAATTCACTTTCAATGCAATCATGGGTGATGAGCTTTCCCATTATTTCCTCCCTAGGTTAAACACCATGTTTGTCAATAAAACTGAGTCATATATAATCTACCATCATGGAGGTGTATGTCATTGAACATGGACAATCTAATAGCCTATTGGATTGCATTCTCCACCCTCACTTTCTTGACATTGAATAATCTTTGGATATAGGTCAGTGGATCCTCTAGACTAGACTTCCATTTGCACTTGAGATTAACTAATTGTTCCATTTTGCATGCAATAAAAGACACCCCAAGATATAGGATAATATCATATGTCCAACATAATGCTCATGACATGGGGTCTTCACTTAGTGAACATGAATCGTAGGACATGCGTTCATGACATACTAAAGAATACCCCCATTTTTAAGAAATATTGCCCCAAAATCCCTTTTTAACCCCCCTCTAAGACCCACACAGCCCCCCACCCCTAATTAGGCAATATATCAAGCCCATTTTTTCCATTTAAACCCTCCAATATGGACGCACATTTTATTGTATTGCCCCTTCAGTGAAGACCCCGTGGCTCATGAAAATAGAGGCAAGAGATACGATGTCTGATCTTACTGAAAAAGATCTATGCCTTTGATGTGTAATAATATTATTCTGAAGTCTTTTACCCATGAAAAAAAAATCATCCTATTCTGAAGAGAATCCATGCATCCACCTCCAAAATATTTCTAAATCTCGTCAAATCTATAGCCTTGCTAGATACATTTAGCATGTTAGGATTGACTAATACTGAGAGGGGGGTGAATCAGTATTACAACACTTTAAATTAAACTTAAACCAATTCCAAATGAACCATAAGCTTACAAAAATGAAAAGAACACAAGCAAATAACACATAACTCATAACACCATAATTTGTTGTCAAGGAAACCCTGGCAAAGGGAAAACCCCGGTGGGGATGGTACCCACAAGCATGCACTAAAGTATAGTGTCCCTGTTAGGAGACCTAGCCCTGTAGGAGCTAAATATTACATAGTACATTTCATTGTTAAAGGAATAACAACCCTGTTAAAGGTATACAACACCCTGTTAGGGGCCAACTGAGCTTACAACTCTTACAACAAAAATTTTCTTACAAAGTGTTCTCAATAATGAACAAAACAAGCATCTTCAATGCTTAGATAGTGCCAGTCATAGCTCTTCAATGATCTATGTTAACTTCTCTCGTAGCTTCCATTCACATACATACAAATCCTTATCATCATATTATCTTCGCTTTACAAAAAGTCTTCATATATATATATATATATATATATATATAT